>MU670955.1:55644-69752 GCA_026770625.1 Nicotiana glauca | reverse complement strand
TTGAAAAAGGGTGATTTCAATTATAAAGTGGTTAATCCCTTGTTTAATAAGTAATGAAAAATATAGGGTAACACGTGGGATAGGAAAGACACCCAAGTCCGCTTGACTGGGGCTACCCGGTCGGGCGCCGGTCATGTCCTTCGATTTGGGGCATGACACTAAGGATCAATAATATATGATTTCTAGTTCATTTCATAACAAATTCGTGGTTAAATCTTAGTTTTATTAAAATCCTATGTCTAGTTCTAACCCTTTGATTTGACCTAATTTTGGTGATTAATCTACCTAATATACATGTATTTAAACTAAGGATGAATGGAAATAACTTACCTCACAATGCTATGTTGAAATCCCCTCTTTGGAAGCTCTCAAATCGCCCAAATGTAGAGTAGAAATGAAATAAATGCTCTAAGTCCCATTTTTAAAAACTCTGCCCAGCCCTCTGATGTCGCAATTGCGAGATTGCAATTGCAACAACTCGTTCGCAAATGCGAACATCCCCCTCTCCTACCTTGATCGCAAATGCGAAGGAAAGCTCGCAAATGTGAACCCCCTAGTTTTGCAAATGCAAAGAAGAAGGTCGCAATTGTGACTCCTGCACAGTCGGCCCAAGTTCGCAAATGCGATGCCACACTCGCCATTGCGATGAATATCTCGCAATTGCGAACCTGCAGCATGGGCCAAAAAAATACCAGAAAACTGGTATGTTTTCTCAACTCCAACCATGCCCGAATCTCACCCGAGCCCTTGGGGCTCTACTTCGAACACTCACGCAAGTCCTACAACCATGTGCAAACTTGCTCAAGCAATCAAATCGCATAATTAACACCTAAAACCGTGGATTTAACACCAAAATGCATGAAATCCTAAAGAACACCTGTATTCCTATCTTTTCAACCGAACATTCGAATCACGTCAAATCAATCATGTTTCTCACCAAATTTCACAGACAAGATTAAAATATTATACCGAACCTGTACCGGGCTCCGGAACTAATATACAGGCCCGATATCAATGTGATCAAGCATTTTTCCTTTTTATTAAACCCTTAGAATTTCAATTTAACAATTTTCAATAAAAATTCATTACTCGGGCTAGGGACCTCGGAATTCGATTCCGGGCATACGCCCAGGTCCCATATTTTTTCACGGACCTTCCGGGACCGTCAAATCACGAGTCTGGGTCCATTTTTCCAAAAATTTGACCGAAGTCAAACTTGGTCTTTCAATAGAATCTTAAAGAAATAATTAGACATATTTCACTCAAAACTCTTCCAACTCCCGAACCAACCGTCCTCGCAAGTCGTAAATTAGATAAAGTAAGTACGGAAGGTTTAATTTAGGAGAACAGTTCTCCTAGTCTGCTCATTTCATAGCGTTTTCATTTTAATTATGCTCAAATTTTATTTAAAATATTGTTTTAATATTTCAATCATAGAGACTTACCCAAGAAAATAGAAATAATAGGGCCAAGCAAACGAGGCCTCACACAGGAGGATCCCAAAGTATTGCTACATTAATGAATGAGCAGGTAAACCTGTAAAAATTATAAACTATAATATTTTAAATATTTTTTGTCATGTATGTCTGATATATAGTAGTGAATCATTTTAAAAGCAACATTTTTCTTGATTGTGATTATATGTGTAATATGATTTATTTTTTCAGTTAAATGGACATCAATAATTTTCTTGATTACACTCCTCTCAACCTTTAATATGCTTTTTCACTATTTTTTTATTTTGTTGGAGTACAATGTTAAACTAAGAATAAAGAAAACCCAACCAAACAAAAACCAACTTTTCTAGATTTAATAAAAATTGATTTGAACCTTGTAGCGAGTGAAGTGGAGAAGAATGCGTGTTGTAATGGAGAATATGACAAAATGAGTATTGGTAGTGGTTGTGTTAATTCCACTTTGTCCACTACTTCCAATGATAAATATAGTCTGTTACATGTGATCTTCATCTTATTTCTTGGTTGATTCCCTTTTAAGTGAGTGCAACCATCCTTACTAGCAGATGCGCTGCTCGATCATTCCATGCCTTATTACTTAAATTGAGTCCATTCACTCTCTAGTTATTGCTTTTATATTTGAAATTGTCTAAAGATTCATTCTACTTGTTACCTTTCGAAAAATAATATTCATTATGATTGAAGTTTGAGTTCTTTAGCAAAAGAGGGTTTCAAAAGTTGATTTGGTGGAGTGGTAAAAATCGGAGATTTCAAATGCCGAAGAATAGTTTTAAGATCCTGTCTTGTCACTCATCTATGAGGATTTGGAAATAATCCAACTTAAGATGGTCAATTACTTTTGATCTCTCTTATTAAAATATTTGTTCCACGATAGTTATTACTCTAACATTTTTCCTCTAATCCTATCTGATGAAAGATAAGTATTAAGCAAGGGCTAGATCTTCTGTAGAGTGGAAGATATTCAGTTACTTGTATTTGATTAGAAAGACAAATTTTGTCGGTACAGTAGCAAATTTGGTCATGAGTAATGGGGAAACATTTTTCACGATGTTAAAATGACAAGTTTCTCCAAACTTGAGCATAAAGTCTCCATAATTTTTGTTTATGGTTTTGAGATAGATTTTCTTAAAAGATCAACTAGTTGAGATTATTATTGATATAGAAGATTCATGCAGCTCATCTCTACTCGCTAACAAGTTTTACGTCATGTAGTAGGTCTTAAGTTTGGACTTAGCTTCATATTTGTCGTATGAAGGTTTCAGGAGTCATGCTGCAATGGTCCATAGGACTTAGTCTTGGAGTTATAGTTATTTTTTATTGTTAAGTTAGGTATACTTTCTAGAGAAATTTAATTTGAAATATTTATGACATATACAATATGATTATGCCTAAGGTTTTGTCGAGGTTAATGTGCATAATTTTCTATCACCTATTTGGGAGATTCATTAATAGCGTGTAAGCATAATCAAGTATTCATGTTTAAGGAAAAGAAGGTGTGCAACTTCTTTTTACTTCTCCAAGCTAATACTCTGCTTTTGAATTTTTCTTCTCTATCATATTAAAGAAAGAAACTCTTTTTAATTGTTTGATGACTGTATTTTTTTTGTTCGCATATTAATCTATAGAGTTGTTTCTGCTTATAGATGTTAAGTGAGGGAGTTGGATGACAAAGAATCTGACAATGATGGAATATTCAAGATATTTTTTCATATTATATTTTATCTTTCGACACTGTTATTTTTGATAATTTCAAGTTATATAATATGATGCTCGATAATTTAGCGGGGAGAAAGATTTCAAAATGATGAAAAGTTGCAAAATCATTTGAAGACCATCATTCGTCTGGATTACTTATATAATGATATTAGCTATTTAGTTCAAACAATATAAGTTTATTTTTTAAGTTACTGTGACATTAATATTTTTTATTAGTACTTTTGTTTGTTTGTTAAAATTTAATAAGATATATATATTTTTGAATTACTATTAATATATTTTCTTATTTGGGTCATATTCTGGATGATGTAGTAACTATTATTAATGGTAGCAAAATTATTGCTGTTACCTCTTTTGGCTTTTAGCGCTAATTTAGTTGGATATAGCAGTTATAAAAATGAACGATAAAAAGGCAAATTAAGATATTTTCATAAGGGTATTGCAGCCATTATAATTGTTGGAAAATAATTATTGTTAAAGATATTGACTTTTAGTGGCAATTAGTTAGACCTATTAGCCATTAAAATGGACGCTAAAACGGCAAACTAAGATATTTTCAGAAGAGATACTATGGCCATTTTAATTGCCACAAAATAATTGCCGTTAAAGATGTGAACTTTTAGCGGCAATTATTTTAAATTTAGCATCTATAAAAATGGATGTTAAAGGAGAGTAATTAGCCATTTTAGATTGGATTTAGTAGCCATTATTATTGACGAACCGTTAAAGATAATAACTTTTAGCGGAAATAAACTATATCTTTTACCAGCTTTTGTGATAAAGACAGCTAAAGGCTTTGTCGACCCCAGATTCAGCGGCAAAATACCAATGGCCAGTAAAAGATATAGCGGCTATTGTTATTGCTGCTAAAGCCATTCTGTATTGCCGCTAAAGCCCCTTTTTGTTGTAGTGCATCCATATTTTATAGATTCATCAAGCAGACTTCCAACGGATCCCTGACATTAATAGTCCCATCCTCCTCTTGTAGTATTACACTACGGCCTCCACTAGCGAGCAATTTGCAAATTCGTTGGGTCTCCTCATAGATTGTTGAACATTGAATAATATCTCTTCATTGTTCAATCTCATTTTCAATTATCCAGTCTCACAATCAATAAATGCTCTCACAATGGCTAAAAATGGTATGCCTAAAATGATTAGTATTTCTTCATCCATTTGACAGTCAAGAATGACGAAGTCTGCAGGGAATACAAATTTTCCCACTTGAACAAGTACATCATCAAGAATTCCTGTCGATCTTTTGACTGTGAGATCAGCCAGTTGCAGCAACATTGAGGTCGGTCTAGCTCTGCCAATGCCTAATTTTGTATAGATTGCCAAGTGCATCAAGTTTATACCGGCTCCCAAGTCACACAATGCTTTAGAAAAATTATAAATTCCAATGGTGCATGGGATAGTGAAACTACCTGGATCAGACACCTTTTGATCCATAGGCCTTGTCAATACCACACTGCAGGTCTACATCAGAGTTACAGTGGACAGGTCCTGAAAGTCAAATTTTTGCGACATCAGGACCTTCATCATTTTTGCATACCCTGGCATTTCCCTCAAAGCATCCATCAGTGGAATATTCAATTGAATTTGTCTGAGCATTTCCATGAATTTCCTGTATTGATCATCTTTCTTTTGCTTTGCTAGCCTCTGGGCGAATGGTGCAGGAATCAACCTCTGCCCACTGCTTTGTGTCTTTTCTTTGCTGGAAGCTATTTCTACTACCTGTTCTGGGAGCTGTTCACCTTCCTTCTCCTTATCCTTGTCAACATGTGCTTGCTCGATTACAACCTCGGTGAGCTCTGCTGACTCATCTATCTCTAATGTAACTGGAGTAGCTGGAGTAGTTGTCATTGTATCTCTCCTAGATTGAGCAACTTCTTGCTCCCTGTCTAAATCTCTCTCATTCCTGAGACTCATTGCCATGAGCTGATTTGGTGTTTTGATCCTTTGGATTAATGTTTGTATCTACAGGCAATGTTCCTTATGGGCGATTGTTCAAGGCCAAAGATAGTTGTTCCAATTGAGTTTCAATGCCTTTGATTGCTGAATCATTTGCAACTAACTTATCTTGCATCTTTCCATTTTTTCAAATGAGTTATTACAACATACCCCTGATTTCGATCATGTTACTATCCTGCTGCTGATGAGGTGGTTGGTAGGTCAACTGTTGTTGGTACTGCTGATTATAGCCCTGTTGTCTTTGATAAGGCATGATTTGGCCTTGTGGTTGTGCTCCTCCTGATTGGGGTTGTGTTGTGGCTAGTTTGGTCTGTACTGCTGGTTTGATGCAGGTCCCCATTGCTGCCGAACTTGCCTCTGACCTTCAAAATTATTGACATAATTCATGTCTTCTCTAAAACCCCAGTTGGAATTCTCTCCACTCTACGAGCACACATATGACTGATTTATGTAAGGAGTGCATAAGCCTCTGTGTGCGGTAAAATCAGGGGAATCCATTTCCCGCCATTGAGGTATGTTCGGAGTACCCTAACAGCATCGAGGCCATAAGATCGTGATCGAGCTCCATATCTCGAGTATCATCCGCGGCCCTGCAGTGGCTTTAGGGTTAGAGGATTTGTCCGTGACTTAGTAGTCACGAAGATGAGAAACTCTCGAAGAGATAGCCAGAATCAATAGGTTCTAGTGTCTTGTCCAGACATCCCATCCCCGTATCTTTACATTTAATGCGCCCTGTACTATACCAAATCCCCTCGACTATATAAGCGGGACTCACCCTACCTTGTAAGGGACGGATGTTAATTCACTTCTCCACAAATGACAATATCTCTCTCTCTCTCTCTCTCTCTCTCTCTCTCTCTCTCTCTTTCTCTCTCTCTCTTTCTTCTAAATCGTCTATCTTCGTCGGCCTCGAGGTCACCTTAGCATTTTATCGTCTTCTCATTTGTTCTTCGTTACTTTGCTCAATATTGATAATATAGAGCCTTGCTTATCTATATTTTTGCCTGTTATCCCCTTCTCGACTACCCTTGATAGCCCGAGATAGGCTCGAACCTCATCCCCGAGGTGTCTGCTAGCTAGTCTTATGCCCGGGAAACAACCCCCTACTGGTTCGATTACTGCCTAGCTTAACTCGTTTTTCGTCATTATACTTCACGTTTTAGCACTTACTACCATAACAAACTAGCTCGGGAATAGATCACGAATTTTTAGAATCCCATTTACAAATTTAAATGTTGTTACCATTTTTACGGTAAACATTTTGGCGCCCACCGTGGGGCTAAAAATAATAGCGATTATTTTCTTGTTAGTTTCGTCACTCGAACACACGATATCTTTCACACTTTTTCTTGCCCAAGATCTTTCGATTTCAGGTTAATGTCCAGCTCGATAAGGGAAATCGAGAATGATAACCCCAAAAATCACCAAGAGAACAGTATGGTCGTTCCAACGGCTGGCGCAATACTGCAGGACCACGATAATGCATCTAGATCGGTTCGAGCGGATACAGGCCTGCACGCCGCACAGCAGGGCAATGAAGTCTCGCGCACCAATGACGGCATACAACACATTAACCAACAGGAAGCCTAAAAAATCCTAGCCCGGGTAGAACAGGAAGTTAATCTTCATATTATTTTTGAAATGTTGCAGGAATGAAATTTGGCTATCGCTCAGCTGCAGAGTCGCCCGGAGACTCCCAACGCGGCAGTACCAGAAATATCTCCTTATGACGAGCCAGTCCATGAGAAATCGGGCAATGATGGATCGGCAACCTACCTCGTCACAGTAAGGATGTTGTAAGTCTCATCGAAAGGATTGAATCATGCTCGCGGAAACTCTTACAGCAACCATCTCCCGAAGATACGATCCCGGAACTCATTTCACAAAAGTCAGAAACGACGAATCTCCCTAGGTATGACAGGACCTCGAATCCTTACGGGTGTATCACCACTTACACATGCTCGTCCAGGAACAGCGACCTCCAGAATGTTGAACTCAAGCCCGTCCCGATAAGGAGACTCGAAGAAATTCCCCCGAAAGAAACCATGACGCAACGCCGCTGCCCAGCACCTGACCTTGTGGACCCGCTCACCATACCAACACGGTCCTCCACGGAAGCACACACTGGCACCATCAAAGCAATACCAAGAGGGCCCAACGCACCTGAGGCCGAACGAAGAAGAAATAAAGTATCATGGGAAGCAGCACCCCCTGCTCCTCGACAGGACGAACGAGACCGCTCCCGATTTTGAGTAGTTGGGTCACACAGGCCTTCGCCAAAAACCTAAATGAAGCATACCCGGTGACTTCGGGGCAGTTCAAGCAATGCCTGGTCAGAAATCCGGCCAAGGCTTGGTTGGATGCCCGCAACTGACACCAGTCCCGAATCAGGGCCGTAGACGACCGTCCGAGAACCTCCTCGGGTTCGGCATATCTAGGCAGATTCCCGGTAAAGAAGCTGACACCGCGTGAACGGAGGCATCGTCCGTGTGCCGCAAACGGAAGATACGAATCGAGGTCCAACACGACTTGCAACAACAAGGCAGTAGCCCGAGGGTAAACCCTAGAGGAACCTCCAAAAGTACTAGATTCAATAAGGCATAGCTAGTAAGGAAACCTCGCCCGATGGACTACGACCTCAAAATTGTAGTACCAAGCATCGTGATCACCATAATAGAACCGGAATAAGATCTAAAATTAGCCTCAGATACATGAGAGCTATTGGATGACCCCTAGGAAAGCCCGGCGGCTTGGACCTATTCGACCGAAATCCCTTCAAGGAAACTACAGCCTGTCACGGGAACCATGAGGCGCTCGAAGTCACCGGCCCAAAAGAGAAACGATTATGCTATTCAACAAAGGTCACCAGAAAGTGTCATCGAGCGGGCTGACCCAGATCCAGCTCTACGGGAGGAAGGAGATCGGGAAAAATAGAGTCGGCGAGCCACGGTGCATCGCTACGGCTGTAAAAGGACAGCATCACCCCAAAAAGATCCGTAGAGTGTAGAGTGCAAGTGCCCATCACCGAAAAAGGACGGTCTCGGAAAATGCTCCCAAATGACACCCTCGCACCCGAGGGAAGGGACGCCGAGATTCCACCTTGGTATCAGATTAACGTATTGGTAATCCCCTCTTTCATTTCACTTATTTAAAACAAAGCAAGTTTTTATGAGTACAGGTGGTTCGGCCAACTATACCAACGATGTCAGGCCAAAGCCGATAGGGCAATCCGGACCGACATTGCTCTCGCGCCGAGTCTCTGATAGGTTCTTGATGGCAATTGTCACAACAATCAGATCGCTCCCTCTGTGCAACCCATCCGAGCACGGGCTAATACATTGAGCGCACAGGGCGCAGGCGCTTTATACAGACGATAGCGGATACGTCGCCCGGAGGCGACTCCGACCCTGCCTCGCCAAAGGGATGAAACCCCACGACAAATGCGGGACTAAAGTATTTAGCTACAAGCGACGAGAGGAGATCCCTTACCATGTGACCCATCTTCGGCATTACCCTCGAAGGGATCAAAGGATAAGCAGAACCACATCTTCGGTCAGGCTTGGTCGAACGTGATAGAAGGTTGCGACAGGGCTCGCTCCCCAAAATGTCGCCTACACATCTCGCAGAAAGGAATAACTACTCCGCCCCTTTGTTGTTTCCTTTATTTTCTTATCGCTAACATGTATGCAGGTAGTCAGCTGAGGCATTCGGTAGTTCTGAACCCCACTCGGGGATCCGTGGCCCCCACGGGGCCCGCCGATCATTCTTTCCTCAACCGAGCTTTTAACATGAAGAAGGTTCCACCAACAAGATTATTAGCAGGGATGCATACCCCCAAGAAAGGGATCCGATGAGATTGCAATACTCTCTTCTAAGTTCCAATGCGGAATCATATAAGTACATCGGATAATCGGAGAAGTCACACCCATGTGGGCCGAACTCACAACAACGGGATGACATGTATTTATAGCATATATTTTCTCCAAGTAATAAAGAATATTTTTTAGGCATTCCACGCTTCAAAGAAGACTATTTCGGTGTATTCACAGCAAAAACCTCTCTGCCAGATGTATCTCGCGATACTCGGAGACTTAAAAAATTTGATGCTTGGATGACCCCAGGGTCGGGACTCCGGGCTCATCAAGACCTTATAAGGCAACTTCGAGCTCACGAGAAGTGTTCTTCAGGCTTAAAAAACTTGATGACCCGGAGACTGCCACCAATCTCCATGTATTGGAAAATCCAAAATTGTAAGAACCTAGCGGGCAGTCTCGGTATAACCAGATCTATTCTCCACAAATTGTAAGACCTCAACAGACATGAGAAATCCTGCAGTTTAGGCTATACGTCGCATTTGTAAGAATCCCTAAAGGGCATACCCTCGGTATAGACGCCTAAAATTGCTGCTTGGGATAAAAAATGGCCACGGCCAAACGTATATGACTATGGTCAAAACGTATAATACAACCCAAATAACACGACTCGGGGATGCCCGACTGTCGCTAAAAAATCCTCCGAATATACTTCGGAAAGAACCAGTTAAAAAATAGGATTCCCTCAACAGGCAAAAAATGAGTCCCGACCAGTTGGCTCCAAAATCGCAAGAGCATCAATCTACTCGACCTATAAGCTATGAGCCTTACGAGGTGCTCAAAATATCGCCGACTATGACTTGAAATCGAGGTTCTTTCAAAACTGACGACGGGTCAGGCAAAAATATTCAAAAAGACCTTAAAGAGCGGAAACAAAGCCTACAAAAATCCCCTGGGCAAAAACAACGTAAGAGCCATTGTTGCCAACTAAACAAGCCTACGGGCCTCATATTAAAAGGTCTCTACGACTATACAACGTAAAAGGTCTCTACGATCGTGCAGTGTAAGAGCCATTGTCGCCAGCTTAAAAATTGACAATTTTGAGGATTAAAGCGAGCTCGAATCGTAACCCAATTCAGAGACCGGATCCAAAATAGTTAACTATGCAAGCCTATGGGCCACATATTAAAAGGTCTCAACGACCAAACGATAGAAAAGCCACCATCGCTGGCCAGAATCTCAAGAAAATATAAGGGCCGATTACAGCCCGAGTCGCGTGCGACTCGGAGACTAGACCCAAAAATTATAATACACCTAAGGGCGCGACATCGATGCCACTACTGCTGAATGGAATCTCCAAAAAGATTAAGGGTCAGTTACAGCTTGAATCGCAACACGACTCAGAGACTGGACCCGAAAAATCGCAAAACGCCCAAGGGCAGGAAATAAAAACCATTATCGCCAGCCCAAACGGGCTCAAGGGTATATCAAGCTCGAGTCGGGTCCCGAATCAGAGACTGAACCCAAAGACAGTCAAAGCATGTAAGCCTAAAGGCTAATCTAAGATTGAGTCGGTCCGGTGAAATCTCCAGCAAGCAAAAATACAGAAGATACAAGTTGCGGGGTTTCCCCCCATATTGTTACATATTGATGACGAAGCGCAATCTCGGCATGCGTCGTATAACGAGAGCTATATATATATATACACACAACAAAGAAGGCAGGGAATATTTGTTCCCCCTCTTTCCTTTTTTTGGCAGCTATGGCCCAGCGGCCTCCTCCTAATCGTCAGATATCAGGAACTTGGCATCGAACTCCACTCCTTTGGCTTGTCTGATCTCCTCCGAGAGATTGAAGCCTCTGGCATGAGCCTTCTCAAGGGTCTCTCTCCTGGATGTGTACCTCCCATATTCCCTACTATTTCCTGCACAATCGAGGGCCTTCTTCAGCTAGGTACTAGCGACATCGGCGCACTTGGAATAGGCTGCCGTCTTTTGCCCTGCCCGAGTGTTATTCATTATAACCTCGGCATGGACGTTCACCACCTCAGTTTTTGCCCTTTATAGCTCGGATGAGAGCCTCGCGATCATCTTCGCCCGAGCGGAATAATTCGTATGAGCAGCCTGAATTTGCGCCTCAAGAACGGATGTCGCAGCCTGAGCTCTCTCTTTGGCTTTAAACTGGGCACTAACGCATGCTCGCAGCTCGGTAAATTCACATTTTACATTTCCAACCTCGCCCCAAAGTTGCTCTAGCTCATCCTCCTTGCCCTTTAACTGGAACAGCAACGCTTGAAAAGCCGGTAAGACAAAAAAAAGGTACAAGCCAACGCGGAAGGCGGAATACATGTTTCTCTAAGAGGGCCTCCCGGGAACGACTTCGATCTGCCCCGCACCGTAAAAAAATGAGCTCATTTTCCTTTGCCACGCAGAGAATTTTGAGGGACCTTTCCCTTTCCCGAGCTTCCCCTAGTTGGGCCTCGCGATGAAGCAGCTCGACTTTGAGCCTATCAAAAGCCTAACAAAGAGGAGCCAGGCATGTGAAGAGAAAAGAAAGGAGCATGAGGCCAAAATATCCCTATCACAACCGAAAACTCACTGCAAGACCAAGACGATGAGCCTCACCGAGGGCCAAAGCTATGTCCAATAAAGCTCCGGTCCCGAAAGTTGGTCGACCGACCGAATCATTTCCTCTCAACCGCTGTAAAGAATGCGCCTCACCGTGAGCCTTCTCACACCACGGAACATCTTTCCTTTTGCCAACACTCATCGATTCCTGAACCGACGGTCTCGCCTTGAATGAACTTCCGGCACCTGCAATAAAGGAACCGAGCAAGTCAGCAAAGAGGAGGCCGTCCCTGAAAAAGAAAAGAGAAGGGTAGAAAGAGAACACCAGGCACCTACCATGATGATTTACCTCCTACCTCCCTTTTGAAAGATCTCGCCATCGGCGCCTATCATGAGTCCAGCATGTTGCCAGCTTACAAGACCATTTGGCTAAGTATGGAACCTCATCGGGCAACCAATGAGTTGCTATAAACAGAGGACAAGAAGAAATCATTATGGGTCCGACCTCATATGAAGAAAAAGATAGTTCAAACAGAGTGCTTACGTGTGGAGCTCCATTTCTCAGAAAACGGTAAGAATTATCCAAGGATAATTTCGGTCGTCCGAACTCGAATGAACTGTCTCATCCATACATGATCTTAATCCTCTTCACCGTCGATCATAGGAGCTCGAGTAGACCTACGCTGAAGAGCAGTCGGGCCCCGGAAGCATAGTGACCGGTACAACCTTATGAGGTGACTAAGGGTAAACTCTATCCCCGCCTTGTCAGCAAAATATCTCATAGACCACACTATCCTCCAGAAAAAGGGATGAACATGCGCCAACGTTACCTGATACCTTCTACAAAAGTCAAGCGCAACCCGGTCCGAGGTACTTGGCGCGAGAACATGGGTGTACACGCTCAAGAAACCTTTGACATACGTCATGACAGTCTCCTCGGGGGAAGGGTCTTGTAAAACCATGCCTTCCCCCCATCCGCACTCTCTCCTAATCGCCCCGAGGTTCTCTTCCACCACCGATAAAATAATCCTTGACACATGCTCCCGGTGGCCTAAAATATTGGGAGGTTTCCCCAGCATAGAAACACTCTTCGAGACAGTATACTCCGAGTATCGCTCCCCCGACATTGGGAGAGGGCCACTATCGCCAGCCAAAGGTGGAACACATGGAGGAGTCCCCTTCATCCGAGGATCAGGTGTCGAAGCGGCGGCTATGGCAACAACAGAATAATGAAAAGGAGAGGGGGATCCAGGCAGAAATTCCACAAAGCAGAGGAGTGAAGAGGCTCGCGCAAAGCGCCAGGCTCTTCAGAAGAGATGAGCTTATCAAAAAACTACAGAATCGTCGCTTGAGGGGGGATAGATGAATATATAAAAGGGCCAGGCAACAACTACCAATTGCCCAAAGGGGCCAATTAATTCTGGCAGCGTTAACGCCACCCTCCCCATGGGGGATGCACTAGTGGAATTATTCCAGGCTCCCACATAATTCGTGGAATCAGGGGACCTCGAGAGATCCCCGATGTCAGTTCGAAGGAGCTATCGACTCAACATCAGCTCCAACCTACAAAAAGGCTTCAAAGGCCCGATGCTCGATGCCCTGAAGCAAGAAGAACTACCAGAATAAAGGCTTCTTTCATATATTAACAGAACGGAAAAACATCTTTGCAGTATCGTTTCCTAGAAGGGAGAACATATGAAATAAAAAGGGGGATACAGAAAAGAGAAGGGAGGCTAAGAGACTACTCCTCGCCACTATCCTCTTTGCCCCCGTTGGGGGCAATCAAAAGCTCCAGTTTGTCCTCCGCCATGCGGGCCTCCTCCAGGTCAGTAGATAACTCGAAGCCCCGGGCCTCGAGTTCTTCCAAGACCTCTATCTTCCCCTTCGCCTTGGCATGTTCGACAGCTCAGACCAGTTTCTGCTCAGCCGCTAGGGATATGTCACATGCCATCGGATGCGCCATAGTCGAGTCCTCCTTATAAGCAGTAGCGTCTTGTTCGATATCAAGCTTAGCCGCGGCCAAAGCAACAGTCTCCCTATGGGCGTTAGAGATAAGGCCCCGGGATGTTACTAATTCCCCGGTCGTAGTCTCACTCTGTTCCCTCAACCCGGAGACCTCTGCTTCCAACTCATCGATCCTCGAGCTACTCTGTTCGAACTTCAGTAAGAAGCAAAGACGATGAATATGTGAATACAGAACACATATAGTTATTAAGCGGATAAGCAGATATGAATAAAGCGGAATACCTGAACAGCAAGAGTAGCCTTCTTTCGAAGCGCCACATCTATAGAGGCCAGAAGCTCCTTCAATTCTTTATCTCCTCGGGCACCTCGAGACTCCGAGTCTTGCAATTTTGAAGCAATGGTATCATGCTCCTTCTCATGGCATGCAAGTTCTCCACGAAGCTGGGAGATGACATCGTCATATATCTCTTCATTCTACGGTACAATGGGGAAGTTAAGAAAAATGATAAATAATGCCCAAGAGCGAAAAGAAACACGCAGGGAAAAATCATCACCTGCTGCAAAGACTTTTCCGCTACATCAACGGCGTCAGAAATGTT
>MU670955.1:21830-54886 GCA_026770625.1 Nicotiana glauca | reverse complement strand
CCCCCCCCCCCCCCCCCCCCCGAAAGAAGTACCATCTGTGGCACCAATCATCCTCTCAGCATCTCTCAACTCTCACGATAAGACTGGGTAGTTTCGAATAAGGTCGTTCGGGTCGCAAATTCCTTCGAATAGCATCCCACGCCCTTGGAAGTCCCCAAAATTCGACCCATCTAAGCCTATAGCCCTACTAGAAGAAGCTATATCGAATCTGGTCGTGCGATCCGAAGCCACATCATCCTCTTCAAGGATCTCTGGCTCCTTAACCCTGCCGGTCCCAGCCGTTCCCGACTCAGCAGCCTCCGACCGGGCACCTACGAATCTCTCTCGCTGGACCTTTCTCTCCTTCTCAAAGGACTGCCATTATCATATTCCCCCTCGACATCAAGGTTCATCTTGGAGGTTAGGACAACAGTCTGATCGAGGCGAGCAATCGCCACCCTGACTTTCCTTTTCTTGTTTGTGTCGTGCCCCAAGGCCTCCACTTCACCATCAAGGGATGTCCTTATCAGCATATTCTCTGCAAGGCCTGCACCAGCACGATAAATATGATACGTCGTTGATTAGAACTCGAGGGAATACAAAATATGGGGTACATGCAGTAAAGAAACCTCACTGTGGTTCTTGGCCACCCAGTGCTTCTCGGCCATGATGGTCTAGGATCGAAGACGATACGGGAACCTTCTATCCAAATGCTTGATCTATCCCTCCAAGTTTGGGACCTCCTCGAGGTGCCATGCAGAAGCTAGAAGAAATCGCAAAGAGGTTATCATGACACTCGAAAGAATAATTCAGAAATGGCTAAAGGGAAATGCACTTACGTCGACCGTTCCACCATTCGGGAAAGGGCATCCATTGGTCTGGGATGATATCCGAGGTTCATACTCGAACAAATCTGCTCATCTACCCCCGGTCCTTCCCTTCATCAACGCTTATGAATAAATACTTTTTGGATCATTTCTTGAAACTTGATCAAGACTCGATACAGCCGAGGGAGGTATAATTTGATCAGATGGTTAAGGGTGAAAACTTCACCTGCGACCCTTTCAGTAAAGTGCCTGAGCATCAGCACAATCCTCCAAAAAGACAGGGAAATATGGCCAGGGGTCACTCGATATCGAGCGCAGAAGTCGAGGATCACCGAATCGATTTCCAAAGGAGGAGATTCAATAGATTTGTCGGGACCCAGGGTGAACGGATAGGTGTATACATAAATAAATCCATCCTTAAAGCCAATAATGTTGTCACTAGGGGCAGTAATTTCTACTGCCACTGCTTTAATCCATCGGCAGTCCTTCTTCACTTTGTTGACATCAGTCATGATGCTAATATATCGAGATACTTGTTTGCATCGACCCAACTTAGATGTAGGAGTCTCGATATTGAAATCGCTTGACGAATCAATTTTGGGAGGGGTCCACTGCTCTAAAGAAGGAACTGATTTGTTCTCCCCCCTAGTCGACTGGGATGACGATGCGGTGTTGTTCCGACGAGGCACCGTCCTAGAAGTCCTGGCCATGAATAATGGTGAAACCTTTCTGAAAAAAGAGAGAAAGATGTGAATGTATCAAATAGCCGAGATTTTGGTTCACGATCCTGGAGGAAGGGCGAAGATGAGGAGCACCCAGCGATCGGAGTATCTTATAAGAATCGATTGGGAAAGCAGAAGAGACGAACATGTCCTTGATTGCCGCATTTGATGGCAACCCTACACGGTTCCCTGGGATATGGCATTTAATGCTCTTATATGGATGATGTCGTAGTAATAATGGCCTCGAGATGATGATTCAATATCGTTTCCTATCACTTCGATATAGGAAGTGTGAAGACTATCTGTGTGCAGTAAAATCGGGGAAAGCTATTTCCCGCTATTGAAGTATGTTTAGGTCACCCTAACAACATATCGAGGCCATAAGATCGTGATCGAGCTCCATATCTCGAGTAGCATCCGCGACCCTGCAGTGGCTCGAGGGTTAGAGGATCTGTCCATGACTTAGCAGTAGTCACGAAGACGAGAAACTCCTGAGGACATAGCCATAATCAATAGGTTCTAGTGTCTTGTCCAGACAACCCATCCCCGTATCTTTACATTTAATGCACCATGTACTATACTGAGTCCCCTCGCCTATATAAGGGGGACTCACCCTACCTTGTAAGGGGTGGATGTTGCTCCACTTCTCCACAAATGCAATAATATCTCTCTCTCTCTCTCTCTCTCTCTCTCTCTCTCTCTCTCTCTCTCTCTCTCTTCTAAATTGTCTATCTTCATCGGCATCGAGGTCACCTTAGCATTTTATCGTCTTCTCATTTGTTCTTCTTTACTTTGCTCAATATTGATAATATAGAGCCTTGCTTAGCTATATTTTTGCCTGTTATCCCCTTTCTGAATACCCTTGATAGCCCGAGATAGGCTTGAACCTCGGCCCCGAGGTGTCTGCTGGCTGGTCTTACGCCCGGGCAACAGCCCCTACTGGTTCGATTACTGCCTAGCTTAACTCGTTTTTCGTCATTATACTTCCCGTTTAGCACTGCCTTAACAAACTAGCTCGGGAATAGATCATGTATTTTTAGAATACCATTTACAAATTTAATTTTTGTTACTATTTTTACGGTAAATAGCCTCCATTTGTGGTATCAACAATGTGCACCTGTTTTGTACCCATCTCATCGATTTTCTTTGTCAGCAAGCTCATCTGTATCATAAGAGTGGCTATGTTTTCTGCATTTGTGTTGTTTGAGTCAAGAGCAAGAGAATGCACTACTAGAGTGAGTGTTGTGTCTCTCATCATCCAGCCTGAATTTTGAGACATCTTGTCAAGAAGAATCTTACACTCTGTGAAGGTTTTGCTCAAAAATGCACCCCCGGTAGAAGCATCTACATTGTCCTTCAGACTGTCAGCCAAACCCATATAGAATCTCTATGCCAGCATCTGATCCGGAATGCCATGGTGATGACACTTTACCAACATACCCTTAAACCTCTCCCAGGTTTCTTGCGAAGTCTCAGTCAGTTTCTGCCTAAATTGCAATATCCCATCAATATGCCTCACAGTTTTGTTGGGTGGATAAAACTTGTTCAAGAACTGGTTGACTAGTTCCTTCCAAGTAGCAATGGAGTTTAATGGGAACGAATTTATCCAAGTTTGAGCCTCCCCAGTCACTGAGAATGGGAACAATAATAATTTGATTGCTTAGGAGTCACATTTTGGTTGTCTTCGAGTGACACATATCAATAGAAAGTTCTTCAGATGTTGTTGTGGGTCTTCGATGTATGACCCAGAGAACTATCGTTTATTCTGCAACAGGTACAGCATGTTGTTGGTAATTTGGAATGTCTCTGCTTGTATCTGAGGAACCGTAATTGATGTGGCCAGGTTATTAGCAGTTGGTTGGCCCCAATCATAAAGAGCAACTTCCGACACAAGAGGTGCTACCACTCTGACATTTGGGTCATCTCGATCATTCCTGTTGTCTACGTCACCCATTTCAGTTTCAATTTGTTCGTTTTGTCCTAGCTGTTTGCTCTTCTTATTAGCTCGGTTCAATGTTCGAAATGCTTTCTTGGGATATGAAAGTCCTTCAAAGAGTTCAGCAATTCTCAAAGAGCATCTAGGCATGGACCTGAGTCACAGAAGAGTTCAAACGTGAGAATTTCAATGGAAATATTTTTAACACCACATAAAACTGATATAAACTAATAATCCTAGCAAATCTTCCAACTTGCAATAAATAACAACGATAGTTCCCCGGAAACGATGCCAAAATTTGATCACGCGACTAAGTGGTCGCTACAAATATAATCTGGTTCAAGGTCGGAGTCGAATCCCACAGGGTACTAACCTATTTACTTCAACTTTTAACACTGCTAATAAATAGCTCAAACAATCTGCATATGTAAGATTTTTAATGGATAATGAGTATAATTTAGTTAACTAAGGAAAAATAACACTAAAACTGGCAATAATCTAGAATAGAGTTGAATTTAATGTTAAAATGGTCTAGGGTTATTAATTTCCCCAATTGTCGGATTAATTTATGACACGTTAGCTATAATTTTATCGTAACACTCTACAAGAAGTATGAGTTCACGATTACCGCAATTATCTCTCGATCAACTATGATAATTTACTAGAAGCATTCTCTCGAACTACTCTTGTTAACAATTTATGCAACTCAGAACTATCCCACCAAAGCTTCATTATCTCAAACCATGCTTTTAAATTCAAATTATTAATCTCTTAACTTTTCCGAAAGTGGTGTTGTCCAACAACAATCTAACCAAGTGTTCTTTCTCAAGGAACATAAGATAACTAGACACGATTAATCAAGGGATTTTTCAATTAATCACAAGACAACACGTAGTTGAACAATCATAGAGTAAAAATAGCTCAATTATATCGAAATAGAATCAAGACTTCATCCAACAATTGGTCGCGTAAACCCTAGATGACGGATTTAGTTACTCATACTAAGAGATAAAAATTCACTATATAAAGTCATAATCAACAATGGAATTAAAAAGAAGAAGAATAAAATTCTAAGGAAAATTCTATGTCTTTCTTCTGTGTTCTTGCATTCAAAATCAAATTCTATGTCTTTCTTCTGTGTTCTTGCATTCAAAATCTCTCTAAAAACAACTATTTTTCTCTTTTGGAGGAATTAGGCTTTATATAGGTTCAGATGAGTCACCCTGGAAATTACACAATGACCTTGGGTTCTTGTCTCCCGTCAGCTCGTCAGCCCATCAGCGGCTGCGGATTGGATCGCAGATCTGACCGCGGATTTGGCAATTATTCTGTCCGCGACAGCGGAGCTAGCACTTGCTCTTCTTTCTCCTTTTCGATCATGCTATACTTCGATTGGCCTTCCACGCTCCATATTGACTCTAAAACACTCTTTAGCTTCCTCCTAGCTCGGAGTGGCTCCTCCAAAATTCAAAACTCTTAATTAGAGCATTTTGTTATCTTTTACATTCAAACATTGATAAAGTGCGGCCAGATTAGAGTGTAAATAATATCTAAATTGCATAATTATCGTCTACCCAAATGTTCCAAGACTCATCAATCATTCATCATTGTCAGAAGTAATATTAACAGATCCCAGCCCTTTTCGGGTGACTCATATGTTTTTATTTACATAAGTACCATCCATTGTTATTTATTATTATTTAATGTTATCTTCTATTTTTTTGGATCATTGAATACTGTTGTTATTGCTCACATATGTTACCATTCGAACAAACATACATATTATTTGCCATAAAACCAACAACCTTACCTTCTGGATATTATTATTAGCTAGGATTGACTCTAATTTACTTAAATCTAATTGGTTGAATCAAAATCTAAATTTTTGGCTCAAACAGTTTGGCGTCGTCTGAGGGGACTACAACTCACGTGAGTTACTAACCTAACAAACCACAAGATCTTTCTCCTTCTTTGCACGTAGAAAACCTACATGGCAGGTAACCAAAGAGATAGGATTAAAGTGACAGGTGACTTTCTTAGAAACCTCATGAACGCTATCAAAGAGATCTGTGAAGCTCTAGGCGAAGACTTGACACCCACTGCCTCCCCCAAGCGTGAGAGGTCGCCTCTCCTCATTGCATCACAACAAAACCTAATGGAATATTGTAATGACACAGCCGGTCATTTTAAGAGTTGTAGCCCTGTTATCCCATTTACTTCACATTCCATGCTTAATTATTGTTATGTAACTTGTCGGGGCAGTTGGTTAAGGTCTAGAGAGGTTTCGAAATGAATTGAGATACTTAGTCTCAAGGTTGGAAGATTAGGCTGACCGGATATTAACTTGTGTATAAATGGCTCTGAATTGGAGTTTAGATGGTTATGTTAGCTTAGTTGGGTGATTTTGGACTAAGGAGTGTGTACGGATTGTGATTTGGAGTTCCGTAGTTGAATTAAGCTTGAAAAGGCAAAAGTTGAAAATGTGAAAGTTTGACCGAGAGTAGACTTTGTGGTTACCGCACTGGGATTGGGGTTTTGGGAGATGGAGTAGGTCCGTGGTGTTATTTGTGACATGTGTTCAAGATTTGAGTTCAATCGGACGTGAGTTGATATGTTTTGACGTTGAATGTGGAATTAGAAGTTCAAAGTTTGTTAGGCTTGAATCTATGCGCGATTCATGGTTTTACCCTTGTTTGATGTGATTTGAAGGCTTGACTAAGTTCATATAGTATTTTAGGACTTGTTGGTAATTTTTTGTTAAGGTACCGGGGGCCTCGGGTAGAGTTCGGCTGATTATTGGATCAAGTTTGGAGTTAGGTGATTGCTGAAGCTGGAGTCTTCTGGTGCAACCGCACCTGCAGAGCTGTGGTTGTAGGTGCGAGCTGGGAAGTGCAAGTGCAACCTGGAGAGGTTTTGACAGTGGTTGCAAGTGCGTGGGATTTGTTTGCAGTTGTGTGATCGCAAGAACGGGGATGTTCTCGCAGAAGTGAAGGGTGAGCTGAAAGGGGAATTCGAAGAGGCGACCCTCATTGCGCAGAAGTGCACTCGCAGATGCGGAAGCTTGACTGCAGGTGCGCGAGGTTGGGAGTTGAGTGTTTCACCGCAAAAGTGGAGTATTGACCGCAAAAGCAGTACCGCAGAAGCGGAATTTTGGTTGCAGGTGCGAAAAGCACTAGGTAGTGTTTAAATTCGAGGGTTTCCAAGATTTTCTTTATTTTGGATATTCCAAGCTCGGACTTAGGCGGTTTTAGAAGATTTTCAAGGGGTTTCTTGAGGTAATTCGCTTGTGTTCAAATTTACTCAATAATTATGTTTCCCCATTGAATTTTCAACATAGATTGTGTGGTTTTGAGGCGTAATTTTGGGAGTTTGAGGTTAGGGATTTGGAGAGTGTAAATTGCGGATTTGGGTATCGATTTGGTATTGGATTTTGGTAAATTTGGTAAGGTTGGACTCGTGATTGAATGGGCTTCCAAATTTTGTGATTTTTATTGAATTCCGAGACGTGGACCGGGGGGCTACCTTTTGAGTTGACTTTTTGGCGTTTGATTAAGAACTTAGTATTTTCTTGTAGAATTGATTCCTTTATCTCGTGTTGATTGTATCAAACTGTCTGTGGCTAGATTCGAGGCACTCAGAGGCTGTTTCGAGAGGTAAGGGCGTGTTGGAGTAGAAAATTGCACGGTTTGAAGTAAGTAACACTTCTAAAGTTGGTTCTGAGAGTACGAAATTTCGAATTGTGTGTATGTAATTGGTATCGAGGTGATGCACATGCTAGGTAATGGGCGTGTTGGCGTGCGGGCATGCACCGTAAGAATTGTGACTTGGTCATTTCCATGGAACTACATAGTTAATTTATCTTGTCATTATTCGTATTTTCATCATTTGTTAAAGAAATTGAGCTGCCAGTCATGTTAGAAATCATGCTTAGGCTATGTCTTTCTTTTCTTGAGGCATAGTAATTATGATACATATTAGAGAGTCAATTGTTTTACAGAGATATGTATAAATTATAACTTTTGAAAAGTAATAAGATACTCACACAAAAATATTTATAAAACATGACTTGATATTCTTAAGGAGACATTTCTTAAGTTTGATTTACTCTTCAGTGTTGTTTATAATCACTAATTAGTATTAATCTCATATCATCTCCATATTGTGATACTACAATATTGTTCTCGTCAATATGCATGTACATACATATGTGACAACGTTTTCACTCATGTTGGGATGTTGTTTTTTATGTTATATCAAGCAGAAAATGATTTTGTAAATTGTTATGGCGAATATTTAAGTCAAAATGTGGATCTCATAGATACTAACTTTGGCTGCACGTAATATTCATCCCAAAATTCCAGGACTCAAAAGGAGACTACTCTCATAACTTGATGATGCAATCACCAGTGGAGAACCCTGCATTTTCAAATTAAACTGCGTCCACTTGCTATCTAATAATGTATTGGGAATAACAATAGACCGCAAAAATAATATTCACGGTATTAGTGATAAATGTGGACCGTTAAATTATGGTTAAATCAGCAAGAATAAATTTGCAGCAATAATGACACCAAGGTTTTACGTGGAAACCCTTCTGAATAAGGGAAAAATCACGGCCAAGAAGAGTGACTGATATCACTATAGCAAGAAATTTTACACTATATAGTAACAAGTACAAATACTCCTAAGACCACTACACCCTCAAAAGAAATAACCATCTTTTATTTTTTCCAGCTCACTACAATATCTCTCGCACTCACATACTATTTTCTTATAGTCTATGGAATACCTTGATTTCTCTCTAACTCAGATGTATTGTCTGAAATTTTTGGTGTGTAGAAATAAGGGTTGAAGCTCTCCTTTTATAGCCAAAACTTGACTCTCTAAAGCCTATAATATTTGAAAATTGCACACACTTTTCACAATTTCAACAAGGTTAGCTACCAAACCAAACCAAGCCAACAAGATTGGCTACCAAACCATACCAATTCAACAGTGTTGGCTACCAAACCAATACCAATTCAACAAGTTTGGCAACCAAACCTTTCGAATGAGATGTACACCATCAATATTCCCCTTCGGTCTCATTTATCCAGAGGAAGTAGCAATGTTTTCTAGTTTGAGTGCATGGCAACAAGTTCTTTACATAGCTCGAACTTGTCTCTTGGTACCACTTTGGTCAACATATCGGCAAGATTTTCACTCGTGTGAATCTTTTTGACCTGAGTGATTCGTTCTCTACTTGCTCACAAATCCAATGATATCTGATATCGATGTGTTTTGTTCTCGCATGATACATGGAGTTTTTGCTCAAGTCTATTACACTTTGACTATCACAATAGACGACATATTCCTTTTGATGTAATTCCATCTCTTGAAGAAACCGCTTGAGCCATACCATCGCCTTGCTAGCTTCTGTAGTGGCAATATACTCCGCTTCAGTTGTAGAGAGTGCAACATACTTCTTAAATTCGACTGCCATAAGATAGCTCCCCCTGAAAATGTGAACAGGTAACCCATAGTAGATTTATGATTATCAAGATCACCTGCCATGTCAGCATCCGTGTAACATTTCAAGATTGGATCAGATCCTCCAAAAAATAAGTAATCTCATACAGTACCTTTTAGGTACCTGAGTATCCACTTGACCGCTTCCCAATGTTCAATTCCAGAATTTTCAAGGAATCTGATAACAATACAAACTGCATGAGCAATATGAGGTCTGGTGCATACCATTGCATACATCAAGCTTCCGATTGCAGAGGAATAAGGAACCTAGGTCATTCTCTCTTTTTTCTCCGTTGTTGTAGGACACATCTTCTTGCTCAACATTAGATGACCAGGAAGGGGTGTGCAAACCAACTTAGCACTCTTCATATTGAAGCGCTCCAGTACACGTTCTATGTACTTCTCTTATGACAAGTAAAGCTTCCTTTCATTTCTCGAACGAGTAATTCTCATGCCCAGAATCTGCTTAGCATGACCCAAGTCTTTCATTGCAAAAGACTTATTCAGTTGTTTCTTCAACTCATCAATCTTGGAAGCATTCCTGCCCGTAATCAACATATCATCTACATATAGCAAGAGGATGATAAAGTCATCATAAAAAAATCTTTGTACAAACACACAGTGATTTGAAGAAGTCTTTTTGTAGCGTTGCTCCCCATAACGGACTCAAACTTCTTGTGCCACTATCTGGGAGCTTGCTTAAATCCATATAGACTCTTCTTAAGTTTGCATACAAGATTTTCTTTACCTTTTGCCTTGAATCCCTCATGTTGTTCCATATAAATTTCTTCTTCTAAGTCACCGTGAAAAAAAGCAGTCTTCACATCCATTTGCTCAATCTCCAAATCAAGACTAGCAGTCAAACCAAAAAGTGTCCGAATAGAGGACATTTTAACGATAGGAGAAAATATTTCTTCAAAATCAATAACTTTCCTTTGACAAAATTCCTTAAAAACCAATCTAGCTTTGTATCTAGGCTTCAAACTATGTTCTTCAGCTTTAACTTTGAATACCCACTAGTTCTTCAAAGCTCTCATGCCCTTAGGCAATTTTACCAACTCATAAGTATGCTTCTCATGCAAAAATTTCATCTCATCTTGCATGGCTTCAATCCATTGATCCTTGTGCTCATTTTCTATGGCTTCCGGATAACATTCAGGTTCTCCCCCATCAGTGAGTAATACATACTCATTGGGTGAATAATGGGAGGAAGGAGTACGTGGTCTAGAAAAACTTCTGAGTGGAATATCTAACTCGTCCAGAACTTCGTGAGTAGGAGCATATGCCTCATCAGCATTAGCATTGTTATCACCATCACCATTAATATGCTAAACTGGAATATGGTTCTAGGCATTGCCATCATCATTGAGCCCACCAACATCATCCGCATTTGTATGAGTAACTTCCAACCTTCAGAACTCGAAGATTTTAGCATCTCCGTTTTGTTAATATCTTCAATGGTTTGGTCTGCCCATGAAGATAACATCACGGATTCTCATGACCTTCTTCTCAATTGGATCATATAGCCTGTAACCAAACTCATCAAGGCCATAACCATTGAAGATGCACTGTCTTGTCTTGGAAGCTAATTTTAACCTCTCATCTTTAGGCACATGTACAAAAGCTTTGCAACCAAACACTTTCAAGTGATCATAGGAAACAACATTGCCATACCAAACTCTATTTGGAACATCACTTTGTAAAGAAACCGCAGGGAATAGATTAATAACATGTGCAGCGGTCAACAAAGCCTCACCCCAAAAGGAATTCGGCAACTTTACTTCAGATAGTGAACATCTTACTCTTTCCATCAAGGTCTTGTTCATCATTTCTGCTAAACCATTAAGCTGAGGAGTCTTAGGAGGAATCTTCTGGTGTCTGATACCCTGTTGCTTTCAGTATTCGTCAAACGGCCCACAATATTCACCACCATTATCAGTATGAATACACTTCAACTTCTTTCTAGTTTCTCTTTCAACTGAAGCCTGAAACTGCTTAAAGACACCCACCACTTGGTCTTTAGTTTTCAAGATGTAGACCCAAAGTTTCCTTGAGCAATCATAAATAAAGGTAGAAAAATAAAGTGCACCACCCAAAGTCAAGGTCTTCATTAGACCACATAAATCTGAATGCACCAACTCAAACAACTCTGGCTTTCTTGAAGGAGAATGAGACTGGAAAGAAATTCTTTTTTGTTTTCCAGCCAAGCAATGCTCACATTTTTTAATTTTGCACTTTCGAAATTTGACAACAATTTCTTCTTGGCCAGAATATTTAGTCCTTTCTCGCTAATGTGGATAAGCCTCTTATGCCATAACGTTGAAGAACTATTGCTCTCAACGGCATTCACCGTATCAACACAAGTAGAGGTCGTAGTCCAGTATAGATCACGACGCTTTTCCCCACAAGCGACAATCATGGAACCCTTAGTGAGCTTCCACTTTCCAGCACCATTGGTACTGACATATCTCTCATCATCCAAAACACCAACAGAGATCAAGTGCAAACGAACATCAGGTGTATGCTTTACATTGTTTAAAACTAGTTTAGTTCCAATACTAGTTTCCAAACAAATCATTCCAACACCAACCACCCTAGATATAGTCTCATTATCTATACTCAAAGTTCCAAAGTCACCCTGAGTATAGGATGAAAAGAATTCCTTCCTTGATGTCACATGAGATGCAACACCACTGTCCACAACCCAGCTTGACTCATCACAAGCAATATTTTGTCAAATCTGCATCAAGGATAGGAACAAGATCTTCTGTAGTGATGGTGGCCACACGATTGCCATTTTCTTTCTGTTCTTCCTTGTCTCTATTCTTCTTTTTTCAAAATCCGGCAGAACTTCTTTATGTGCTCTTTCTTCCCGCAATGATAGCACTCAATATCTTTAAGTCTGCTTCTCGATTTGCTTCTATTATGTTCTCTATTTTGAGAACCCCAATTCTTTCTTCTCCCCCTAGAGTCAGTCACTGATGAGGAGGAACCCTGAGATTTTCTTCTCATCTCTTCATTTAAAAGGCTTCTCTTGGCAAGATCCATAGAGATCACACCATCCGGAGCAGAATTTGATAATGAAGTTTTAAGAACTTCCCAAGAATCTGGTAGGGAACCAAGTAGAAACAAGCCTTGAATTTCTTCATCAAATTTAATGCCCATAGCAGATAACTGGTTCATGATCCCCTGAAAATTAATCAGATAATCTATCATCGCGGAACTATCATGGTATTTTAAACCCAACATCTTCTTTATCATAAATGTTGTTTCCAGTTTTCAGAACATACAAACTTTCAAAGTTCTCCCATAGGGTTCGAGCATGTGTCTCCCCATAAATATGATTCAAAACATTATCGTCAACCCACTGTCTAATAAAGCCGCAAATTTGCCTGTGTATCAAATTTTACTATTTATTTGATTTATTATCAGGCTTTTTAGTGGTAAAGATAGGTTGATGAAAATTCTTAACATAGAGCAAATCTTTCATTTTGCCCTTCCACATGGCATAATTTGTGCCACTCAAAGTAACCATTCAACTAGTGTTGGCTTTCATCATTTATCACAAATACAAATATTATTTATTAGGAGACCAAAGTAATTGTTTTCTGATGTGGAAGTTCAGACTGTGTTGCAGTCACAGAGCATACTCAGACAGAACCTTGGCTATGATACCACTTGTTGAGAATAAGAATAGACCCGCAAAAATAATATTCACGGTATTAGTGATAAACGCGGACCATTAAGTGGTTAAATCAGCAAGAATAAAAATGCAGCAATAATGACACCAAGGTTTTACGTGAAAACCCTTCTGAATAAGGAAAAAACCACGGCCAAGAACAGCGACTGATATCACTATAGCAAGAAATTTTATACTGTGTAGTAACGAGTACAAATACTCCTAATGCTACTACACTCTCAAAAGAAATAACTCTCTTTTGTTTTATCCACCTTAATACAATATCTCTCGCACTCTATTTTTCTTCACGGACTATTTTCTTATAGTCTATGGAATACCTTTCTCTCTCTCTAACTCAGATGTATTGTCTGAGATTTTTGGTGTGTAGAAATGAGGGTTGAAGCTCTCCTTTTATAGCCAAAACCTCACTCTCTAAAGCCTACATATTTGAAAAATTTCTACACACTTTTCACAATTTCAACAAGGTTGGCTACCAAACCAAATCAAGTCAACAAGATTGGCTACCAAATCATACCAATTCAACAAGGTTGGCTAACAAACCAATACCAATTCAACAAGGTTGGCTACCAAATTTTTTGAATGAGATGGACACTATCAGAATGTATAGTAGGATTGTGATAGTCAATCTTATTGCATACGAATAACGTTCAAATGCGACATCAATGTTCAATTTCAACAAAGTTCACTTAAAACTTTATATATTGTGTTATTGATTTTTTAGTAATTTGATTTGATATAAGAAATATATTAGTGAAAACTAAATTATGTTTAAGCAACATCATACTAGACATAATACTTCAAATTTATAAATATATTTTTGTGAGTATCTCATTTCTTTTCAATGATAGTAATATATATACATATCCACAATCTCCCTCAAATGAATTGGCTCCCTAGAGTAGATTGTAGGAGTTTCTTTATTACTTTAGACTTGTTTTATGTTCAAGAAAAACCAAAAACTTTAAGATAACACAATTTATATTTTAACCATTTCCCTCTCGCACCTTCTAGAAAGTAAAATTAAACATTTATAAAGTACAGTGAATTATGCCTCCCAATTGTCCCACTTAAAAATAATTAGTTGTGCTAATTATAGATTAATTATTTTTCATAGATACATGTGAGAATTAAAAATTAGATCCACTCATAGCATTTGAATAATGGTATTCAAAGTGCTATTGCACACACATTGTTCCCAAGAAAACAGAAACAAAAACAAAATTGAAGAAAATAGTAACCATATTCCTTTGCTTAATATACCAATTGAGAATTAAGTTCATACAACTTGTATATGGTCGAAATTAGGTATGCTCGATTCCTTAGGCTCGAGGGGTTGCTTCGAGAACAAGTTCGAAATAGACCGCGCTCGAGCCCGATAAGTACAAGACTCGAAGATCGAAGTGCTTGATGAACACCGAGGCCAAGCATGACCAACCTCGAGATAATACTGTTATGGTTTCATAGCAGAAGGGCGAGATTCACATAGTGTCCCTAAGATCATGGCGTAATTCCGGAACGAATTTGTACTAGGCAGTTAGACAGCTGTATAATAAGATTCTTACTACAATTAGAAGTGTACCTTATTAGGATTTCCTTACTATATAAAGGGGACCCCAATCATTTGTAACGCATCAATTCATTGACAATAGAATATACATACATCACTTTTTTGCTTACTATTCATCTGCGTTGTCGTACTATTATTTTATTGTTCTTATTCACCTACCTCGAGATTGCCATAGCTCGAGGTCAAGATTGTTTACACACTGGTTTGACTTACTTTACTCTTTAATTTATACATTTGATTCCTTGTTTATCAATTAGTATTGGATAAAATTACATATCTTTAAAATCATAATACAAGTTTAATTGTTGCTCAGATTTTAGGGTAAACAGTTTGGCGCCCACCGTGGGGATATAATAGTGATTGTTGCAGTACTGATTCTGATAACATACCTTATTTTCACTCTTGTTCTTATCAAGAATTTTTTATTCTCAGGTTAAAACATGTCAAACTTAGAAAACGTACCTGTACATGGCGATGATGGGTTTCACGGGTAAAAAAATAATGTAGTTGCTCCAGGAGCCGGTGTACCACCGATTTAACCCTGGGGAAGTGCCGATTGCAGAACCCATCGATGTTCGTTAGAACATTGCTTTGAATGAGAACATAGGCGCAGATACACAGGGAAGTCCGATCTGATGGTCAAGGAACACAAGGTGTAGGAGGCAGTGGAGTTAGTCTCCACGTAATATTCGAGATGCTACAAGCTCAGCAGGTTGCTATCGCTCAGCTTCAAAGTCAACATAAACTCCGAGTGTGGTCGAACCAGAAATCACTCGCCATACTGAGCCGGTGCCAGAAAGGTCGAACGATAATGGATCGGGGACTGATCCTGTAATTATGAAGATGCTCGAGGATCTCACCAAACGAATCGAGTCAGTAGAGGAAAAAATCAAAGATAATGACAAGAAAGTGGAAACATACAACTCCCGTGTTGATCAAATACCAGGGGCGCCCCCAATCTTAAAAGGTTCTGATGCAAAGAAGTTCGTGCAAAAGCCATTTCCTTGGAGTGCGTCCCCGAAACCCATTCCTAAGAAATTTCATATGCTGGATATACCTAAGTACAACGGGACAAACGATCCTAATGAACACATCACTTGGTACACATGCGGGATTAAAGGAAACGACTTAAATGATAATGAGATCGAGTCGGTTTTGTTGAAAATATTTGGGGAAACTTTGTCAAAGGGAACAATGATTTGGTATCACAACTTGCCAATGAATTCTATAGACTTGTTTTCTATGTTAGGAGACTCCTTCATGAAGGTGCACGCCGGAGCCATAAAAGTCGTAACAAGGAAATCAGACGTTTTTAAGATAAGATAGAGAGGTGATGAAATTCTAAGGGAGTTCGTATCCCGATTTTAAATGGAGCGAATGGAATTATCACCGGTCACAGATGATTGGGTTGTTCAAGCTTTCACCCAGGGGTTGAACGAGCAGAGTTTGATAGCGTCACGATAGTTAAAACAAAATCTGATTGAGTATCCAACTGTAACTTGGGCAGATGTGCATAGTCATTATCAATCGAAGATTAGGGTCGAGGATGACCAGTTGGGAGCCCCCTCGGGTTTAGTTCATCCAAACAGATTGGTAGTTAAAGCCCCGAGGGATACCGACAGGGAACCAAGGTCGAACAGAGAACGATATCAGCCATATGTCGCAAATCAAAGAAACAATGGTTCGGGGCACAATCCTCCTCGGAACGATCGAAGAAATGATCGATGGCACAATTCTCAGGGACTTATGAGTAAGAATGGTTTTGATAAACGTACCGATCCCGCGGAAGCACCTCGGTTATCGGAGTATAATTTTAGTGTCGATGCATCGGGGATTGTATTGGCCATCGGAAGGATCAAAGACACCAGGTGGCCCAGACCTATACAAACCGATCCTTCTCAAAGAAACCAAACTTGATGTGAAGACTACAAGCAGCTAAGGGAGGAGCTAGCTCGATTGTTCAACGAGGGCCACCTTTGAGAGTTCCTCAGTGATCGAGCTAAGAATCACTTCAGAGAAAGGGACGCCAACAGAAAGAATGAGCAAGAAGAACCGCAACATGTAATTCATATGATCATTGGCGAGGTCGATGTTCTACAAGGGCCTATATTCAAACGTACCGAGGTGTCGATCAACAGAGAAAAGCGGACCTAGGTTTACATGCCCGAAGGCATCCTATCGTTCAATGGGGAAAAAGTAGAGGGCATTTCTCAGCCGCACAACGACGCCCTGGTATTACTATTTTGTTATATAAAATTGAAGTTAAACGTGTTCTAGTGGATCCAGGTAGCTCAGAAAACATAACCAGATCAAGGGTCGTATAATAGCTCGGTCTACAGGACCAAATTGTGCCTGCATATCGAGTCCTAAATGGCTTCAACATGGCAAGTGAAACAATGAAATGGGAGATAATCCTACCAGTAAACGTGGTCGGGACCATCCAAGATACAAAATTCCATGTTACCGAAGGTGACATGAGATATAATGCATTACTCGGAAGGCCATGGATCCACAACATGAAGGCATTACCGTCGACCCTTCATCAAATAATTAAATTCCCGACAATGGATGGTGTGAAAATAATTTACGGGGAACAACACGCTGCAAAGAAAATATTTGCGATCGACGATGTGACGCCGATATTAGCACTTTTGGCCTCAAAAAAATCGAGCACCAAAGATAAGCAGATGGCCAAATAGCAATCAACATCCCTAGCCTCGATTGAATCGAAGAAATAGGTAATAGAAGAAGAAGAAGAAGAGGATTTCCTTACTCCTCGAACTTTCATCGTTCCCAAAGATTCGGATTCAACGAAGTCAGCGGTCGAGGAGCTGGAATAGGTTATACTGATCGAGTACATACCCGAGAGAAAGGTATACCTGGGAACGGGGTTAACCCCCGAACTCAGGAAAAAACTCATTCAATCGGCCCAATGGGGGAATCGAAATCATTCAATCCGGTTAGCTTTCGATTCCCCAAGGCAGCTATCCGTCTGGTTTGATAACTTGTGGCTTCGATATGATAACATGAATCGGCCCAACCCGTATAAAATCTAACCGAACAGATAGCTGCCTTGGGCCGATTTATTTCGAGGTCATCAGATCGAAGCCACAAGTTTTTTTCCTCACACAAAAAGAAAAATAATGTCGCATGGACCCCGGAATGTCAAAAGGTGTTGGAGGAATTGAAGCGATACTTATCGAGCCCACCTCTGCTCCACACTCCGAAGGCAGAAGAGAAGTTGTACTTATACTTGGCAGTGTCCGAAATAGCGGTAAGTAGTGTACTAGTTCGAGAAGAGCAAGGTACGCACTTTGCTATTTATTACGTAAGTCGGACCTTAGGAGATGCTAAAACTAGGTATCCACACTTAGAGAAATTGGCGCTTGCACTAATAAGTGCATCTGGAAAGTTAAATCCATATTTCCAGTGTCATCCCATATGTGTGATAACCACTTATTCTCTCTGAAATGTTTTGTACAAGCCCGAATTATCGGGTTGATTGGCCAAATGGGCCGTCAAACTTGGCAGATACATCGAATATCAACCCTGAACGGCCATCAAGTCTCAAATTTTAGAAGACTTACTGGTCGATTTTACGCTAAATCTCATACCCGAAGTGGAAAAGGAACTTCTATTAAAATTGGGTACATCATCAGAGGTATGGACCCTTTTCACGAATGATGCCTCGAATGTGAAAGGGTCCGGGCTTGGCATTGTTTTGAAGCCACCCACAGGTAACACTATTAGACAATCTATCAAAACTTCTAGGTTGACTAACAATGAGGCCGAGTATGAGGCCATAATTGCAGGTCTCGAGCTAGGTAAAATCTTGGGGGGAAAGTTGTTGAATCCAACTGTGATTCTTTATTGGTGGTGAACCAAGTAAACAAAAGCTTCAAAATTCGAGAGCATAGGATGCAAAGGTATTTGGACAAGCTATAGGTAACCTTGCACCACTTCAAGGAGTGGACTCTAGACCATGTAGCTCAAGAACAAAACAGTGAGGCTGATGCGCTTGCAAATTTGGGGTCATCAGTCGAGGAAGATGATATTATCCCGGGGACTATCGTCTAGTTATCGAGATCTGTGGTCGAGAAGGGTCATTCCAATATAAATTTTACAAGTTTGACTTGGGATTGGAGGAATAAGTATATTGAATATTTAAAAATTGGAAAGCTCCCATCGTAACACAAAAAAATCAAGGTCTCCAAACCAAGGCGCTCGGTATGCCCGATTCCGTAGGCTCGAGGGATCGCTTCGAGAACAAGTTCGAAATAGACCAGGCTCGAGCCCGATGACGGAGTAAAAGACTCGAAGATTGAAGTGCTTGATGAAAACTGAGGACACGTATGACCAACCTCGAGATAATGTCATTGTGGTTTCATAGCAGAAGGGCGAGATTCCCGCAGTGGCCCTAAGATCACGGTGTAGATTCCAGAACGGATTTGTACTAGGCGGTCAGATACTTGTATAATAAGATTCCCTACTATAATTAGAAGTGTACCTTATTTAGGATTTCCCTGCTATATAAAGGGGACCCCAATCATTTGTAACACATGAATTATTGACAGGAGAATATACATACATCACTTTCTTGCTTACTGCTCATCTGAGTTGCCTTAATATTATTTTATTGTTCTTATTCACCTGCCTCGAGGTTGCCATAGCTTGAGGTAGAGATTTGTTTACACAATGGTTTGACTTACCTTACTCTTTAATTTATACACTTGATTCCTTGTTTATTAATATTGGATTAAATCACATATCTTTAAAATCACAATATAAGTTTAATTGTTGCTCACATTTTAGGGTAAACATAGCTAAAAGTTTCAATAGAATTAGAAATCTTCTCTCTAAAAGGAGTATAAATAACATTGTAGCTACGCTCTATGGGGTTCCTTTGGGGCCAGGATGCAACATCCTTTTATCACTTCGAATGGAGTGATTCGCCTAGTCTAAAAACGAAGCAACTCTGACACCTTTCTAATTTAAATAAGTATGTTCTTGGTTTGCTAATATATTTTTAAGTACTTCTAATTAGTGGATTTATATGTGTCTTTCATATCGGTTGGAACCAGTTGCTACGTGTTAAAAGTTAACCACTATAATTAGATACAGATAAAACCACTTATATGCATTAATGTACATTTCATGCGCTTGATCGTGTTAACATAATATCGAGAAATACTATTGTATAGGGTCAAGACTGGGTTTGCCCTTTGTGTGACTAATCGAGATTGGAATATGATAGGTCTCAGGTTCGACCTCGTATTATGTTGAACCATGGTGCAAAGTTAGATCGTCGAGCTCGTGACCTAGAGACCGATCAAGATCGAGATCGGCCTAGATAGATACCGAGCAAGATATAAATCAAGCAAGATCGAGGAAGCTTACCGAGCCAAATAACGAAAAGCCGAAATATCCGCAATCGGGCGAGGATCACAGCGAAAATCCCAGCACGTATCAGAAGAGTCCCACTAATTAGCTAATCATGGGATGTTTTACCGCATATGGAATTGTATCAAGAGTAGACTCCCCTATTATATAAAGGGATTCTTATCATTTGTAAAAGACAACATATACAGTCATTTTCTAGCTTTCATTATCTTCTGACTCTGTTCATAAGTCTGTTGAAACATATTTTGGTTCAAGGGTGACTAAACTCGAGGGCCAAGTCTACTCAATTTGTGTGGTTTGCATTATTCTTTTATCGTCAATTTCAATATTAATTTATTGTTCTTAATTTGTACCAAGTTATATTACGTATCCTTAAAACCGCATATAAATTCAATTGTTATCCGATTTTTGGTAAACAGTTTGGTGCCCACGGTGGGGCTAAGGATAATAGTGTTTACCTTGTACAAACTTTAGTGAGAAACACTATTTTACACTTGCTCTTTGAAGTATCTTTGATTACAGGACTAAAAAATATCAAACTCTCAGTCAGCACCTCTACACGTCGACAATGATTTCAGCCACCACTGCAAAAATGATAACATAGCACGAAGGAACGACGTACCCCCGGTTGGCCTCGATGGAGTTCCAGCTGTAGATCCAATCGACGTCAGTTCACATGTAGCCATTAACGAAAATTTGGTCGTCGATCCCGAAGGCAACATCCGTAGGATGCTCGATCAGCCGTTCAAAGCGCATGTGGTGGTGAAGATTGCGTGATCAGCTAGTGGGTGATCTTCGAAATATTACAGGCTCAGCAGGCGACAATAAGCCAGCTCCAAAACTAGAATCACCCATCGAGCAGGGTCGAGCTCGAACCGTCCCAAAAAGTTGTACACATGGTAGAATCAGTTTCAAGAAAATTGCACGAGAAAGAATCAGAGACCAATCCTGCAATCATGAAGATGCTCGAAGAACTGACAAAGCGCATTGAGTTAGGGGAAAAGAAGATCGAGGCAAATGACAAAAAGATAGAAACTTATAACTCCATGGTCGATCAAATCCCGGGAGCACCGCCAATATTGAAGGGACTAGATTCCCAAAAGTTCATACAAAAACCTTCACCCCCGAGTGAGACTCCAAAGCCAATTCCCAAAAGGTTCTGCATGCCCGAAATTCCTAAGTATAATGGAACAACCGATCCGAATGAGCACGTCAACTCCTACACATGTGCTATCAAAGGGAATGATCTAGAAGATGACGAGATCGAATCCGTCTTGCTAAAGAAATTCGGTGATACCTTGTCAAAGGGAGCTATGATATGGTACCATAATTTACCACCTAACTCTATTGACTCATTTGCTATGCTTGCATATTCTTTCGTAAAGACACACGCCAGGGCCATCAAGGTTGAAATCAGAAAGTCGGACCTTTTCAAGGTAAGGCAAAAGGACAACAAAGTGCTCAGAGAATTCGTGTCTCGATTCCAAATAGAACGGATGTACTTGCCACCGGTCACTGATGATTGGACTGTTCAAGCTTTCACTCAAGGGATCAACGTTCGAAGCTCAGTGGCTTCATAGCAATTGAAGCAGAATTTAATAGAATACCCGGTTGTTACTTGGGCCGATGTGCATAATCGGTATCAATCAAAGATCAAGGTTGAGGACAATCAACTTGGGGCTCCTTCAAGGTCTGTTTATCCTATCAGACCCGTCGATAGAATCAAGAGGGATGTTGACCGAGAATCTAGGTCAAACATATATTGATATCAGCGGTATAATGGAGATCGTATGAGCATAGGATCTGGGCAAAATACTGCACGAAATGAAAGGAGAAATGATCGGGTTCAAAGCTTTCGAGGACTCATGAGCAAGAACGGCTTCGAAATACCTATTGGACCCAAAGAGGCACCACGACTATCAGAGTATAACTTTAATGCTGATGCAGCTGCCATCGTATCAGCTATCGAGCGCATCAAAGAAACCAAGTGGGCTCGACCTTTACAAACTGATCCAACACAAAGGAATCCCAAACACACATGAAAATACCATGGCACACATGGCCACAGGACGAAAGATTGTCGACAATTGAGGGAAGAAGTAGCCTGATTGTTCAACAACAGTCACCTTCGAGAATTTGTGAGTGACCTAGCTAAGAATCATTTCAGAAACAGGGATTCCAATAAACCAAATGAACAAGATGAGCCCCAGCACGTCATCCATATAATCATCGGAGGGGTCGATGTTCCTTAAGGTCCAATGATAAAATGCACTAAAGTATCAATCACAAGGGAAAAACGGACTCGAGATTACTTAAGGTCCAATCAAGCATGCCTTCATCAAGGATGAGGTAACTAAACTCCTTTAAATAGGGTCCATCCGGGAGGTCAAATACCCGGAACGGTTAGCAAAAATATTAGTAGTTCCTAAAAAAGGGAACAAACTAAGAATGTGTGTGGATTATAAAGATTAAATAAGGCATGCCCCAAAGATTCCTTCCATTTGCCTAACATCGATCGCATGATCGATGCCATGGCCGGCCACGAGATCCTCAGTTTTCCCGATATGTACTCCAGGTACAACTAAATACGGATGAATCCAGATGATCTAGAAAAGACCTCCTTCATCACTAAGTATGGCACATACTGCTATAACGTAATACCATTTGGATTAAAAATGCCTGGTGCTACTTACCAATGACTAGTAAACCGAATGTTCGAAGACCAAATAGGGAAAATCCATGGAAGTTTACATTGATGATATGTTAGTTAAGTCACTGCGAATAGAGGGCCATTTAAGGCATCAGCAGGAAACCTTCGGTATATTGAAGAAGTACAATATGAAGTTGAACCTAGAAATATGCGCGTTCGGAGTCGGATCGGGTGAATTCCTCGGGTTCATGGTGTCCAACCAAGGAATCGAGATCAACCCCGACAAGATCAAAGCTATCGAGATAATGTCAAGGCCATACAAACGCTAACTGGACGCATTGCAGCACTGGGGCGATTCATCTCGACTTGTGGAACTGTACCAACGGGACGTTTCAGTTGCTTTCGTCGCTTACGTCACGAGGATGACATCATGACAAGTCGAGGTACAAAATCAAAGGCTCAATTCGTTTCATCTCATTACACTCCAAGAAACGAGGAGACTATCTGTATACGGTTAAAATCGGACCTACCCGATTCTACTATTTAATCGAGACCAGGGAATTACATCAAAGATCGGCCCCGCAGTGGATCAGACCAAAGCACTAGGATAAGGTATCGAATTCGAGGATCGAAAAACCAGTCGAGATCGGGGCCAGTAGCGATCGAGACCAAATGAGGACAGACATCATGCAAAGTACAATAACAGAAAGGCGAGAAAAATCAATTCAAGGGCGATTGTTCAGCTAATCATGGAATTGACTTCCGTAATTAAAATTGTACCATAAATAAGATTCCTCTAAAAAGGTTTCTAATCATGTATCCACCTTACACTCTAAGATATCAAACCAATATAACTCTTTTTCTTTAATTTATGCTCTTGTTCATCAGGTTGCTTATTTCTTCACTATTTGGTACTGACCAACTAGAAGACATCCTATTTCAAGGACTGAATTACATTTCTAACACTGATTTGCTTTACATCGTTGCTAATTTCTATTACTAATATTTACATTTATCAATTGGTATTAGGTGAAATCACGTATCCTCAAAACCACATATCCAATTTTAGTGGTAAACAGCTAACAGTTAGCTATATTACTACAGAAGTTCTGTGATGCAGTATATTATTAAAGCTTCTACAACAACAAAAAAAAATTATAACAAACATTATTTTATAATCTTCCAACGAAAAGTCGAATCTGTAGCAAGCGACAGGCACATGGACGACCAATTACATAATCATCTTCATATACAGTATGAAATGAAAGTTGAGAAGTGACATCTTTGGTCATTTCCAAACTCTTCAAGTTTCATGTTCGTACTACTTGGCAGCTGACAAGGCACATGGACGATCAAAATCCAAATACACATAAATTACATGAAACATGAAATGGAAGCTGCGAAGTGAGAGTCTAGTATCACAGGGATAGTGGGCGAAAAATCTTCGAGGAACAGAGCAGTCTTAAGTAATCTGGAGCCTCCAAGGCTCAATATATAATTCGCAAATGACTCTACTTTAGCCAGATAATTCAAAGCGAATACGACAATTAGTTCATACCACATCACTCTGTAGCAGACAAATCAAAAACAGAGAATAAAGAGATATAGGAAGGAGCTCCAATATCAGCGTATGGCTACAACACAATCACCTTCCTTGCATAACACCTATGTTTTGGCATGTTGAAGAGCGAATTCCAGTGGTGCTTCTGTAAGCTTCCCTTGGTTGTTGCATTTGTACATTGTTACCTTTTGGGTCAAGAATCCCTTGTCAATTGAAATTTCCATTCACAGGTCACCTGGCGCCACCATAAATGCATTGGAGTTGGCAAGAATGTTAAGAATGTTGCAGGCCCGGGGCATATCATGAACCCGCTTGAACATTGCTCCAAAAATTTCCCTTTTGTCAATGTCGGGCGGGTTCAACAGCTGTTGAACAATCTTTTCATGGTTTAACAATAATCTACACATAAAATTAGTAAAAGATTTTGACATGTATTCAACTGGACACACTTGTATATATCCACCACTGTTCTAGATGTATGGAATTCTTCAGCCCAAGCTTAGAAATCAAGCCTCCAACTATAGATCAGTAAATAGCTCGAGGCAATCCATACACACAGTTCTGAAACTGATGGATCTATAAAGTGAGCAAACCGCTTACTACACAACCTCAATTGTCCAATCATTTTCTCCGCATAATTTGTCAGTAGTACACAAAATTCAACAGCCCAACCCCTCACCAACTTCATGGTTCCAGCAAATACGCCTCAATTCCAAACAAAATAGACCCATTCCACTCTAATGAAGGAAAAAGATAACCAAATGTCAAAAAACTGCTAGTTTGCATATTGATAAAACTATTCCCGTTCATTAATATACATTTCATATTGCCGGTCACATTGAATAATAAGGAGAAATACTACAAAAAATTCAACTTAAAAAAAATGCGTACAATTTATTTTAATAAAGTGAATAATACATTTCTAATAGAATGTTGTAGATATTTTCAATGCAAAATACTATTAAATGGTTTCATCTTCGATTCTCACATACAATTTCCAAAAACAACGAGTTTGGACTTTGGAACAAGGGTAACTCATCATTCTTCATTGTGTTGAACAAGGAAACAAATTTTACTATACCTTATTTGCTAGTCAAAGTATCTCACTCTAACTACTTGGATAACTATTTGAATGTGATTCGTTCACGATGGTGAGGGAGAGCATCAAATAAATTATAGATTGCAAAATCGTAAAATGGAAGCTGACCCTATCAAGTCCTGAATATATAACAAGTTATTTACCATAGAAAACCGCTCATTATAGAGAAGTGTATAAATTACAATCTTTGAAAAGTAATAAAATGTTCACACAAAAATATTCATAGTGTGAAATAACACGGCATTGCTTAGCTTAATCTGTTCATTCAGTATTATTCTAATGACAACCATTAACTAATATCTGCCTATACTATCTATAAACTAATATCTCTCTATCCTATCTATATAGTATATTTGTATTATTGTACTTGTCAATATGTATCTACATACATATGTGACAACGTACATGGATTTCATAAGTATGTATACGTTTTTATGCATGCTGGAATGTACATTTTCATGTTATTTTAGTCATAAATTTATTTTGGTATTTAGGATAATGTAACATGGCTCTCAAAAGCACATGATGTTAAACCTTACATGATTTCAAGGAAAAACCTTTTTTCAATCAGTAAGATCTAAGAAAGATGACTCCCTCCCACAACATAATGATTTAATTATTTGGAGGGAGCTTTATATATGGGATAGTCAATATCATTGTGTGGGATGGGCACTATGTTGAAATAAGACATCAATTTTCAATTTCAACGAAGTCCAAGAAAAATCTATATTATATATTTTGTATTTTCCATTCAATTTTCATTATTTTGCTTTGTCATGAGAAAAATCCTGAAGACAACACCAACATACCCAGGGTCATACTAGGAGCAATAATCCACGATATATGAACGCTATCTTAAAACTATCTGAATATCTCATTACTTATCAAAGGTTGTAATATATAGACCTTCCTATAATAAACTCACTCTCTAGCATGAAATTGTAAGTGTTTCTGTGATGTTTCTAACTTGCTTATGTTCGAGACTTGTCAGGGTTAGCTTCCATTTTTTTTATAATAATGCAATCTATAATTTAATTATTTCTCTCTCCCAAAAAGGAAAGGTAGCATTGAGACATTCAGACCAAGAAGGTATAGTAAATTGTACTCCAGAGTTGTCCAAATTAAAAGCACCAAGTTCCCCCTATTAGAAATTCATTCTTTTGAATGATGCATGTGATAATTGAAGATTGAACCGATCAATAATATTTTGACATTTTTTTGAAATGAATAATGTGTTGATTAATATCACATCATAAAAGCAACTTCTTTTCCTCATATGTGTTATGTATGTACATTTTCATCTTATAACAATCATAAACTGATTTTGGTAACTATGGTGGTGGATATTTCAGCAACTTAGCTCAAGACGTAAGTTATGGCTACACATGATGTCTATCCTAATTTCTCCGGACTCAACTACTCCCTTGACATGATGATTAAATTACTTGTGGGAAACCACGGTAGAATCGGGAAGACTAAATCAAGCCTAAGCAATCTCATGCTAGGAATAATACTTCATGCCCTATAAATATTGTTTTGTGAGTGGCTCATTGCTTTTCAAAGAATGAAATATATAGACCTATCCACAATGAACTAACTCTCTACCATGGATTATAGGTGCTTCTTTATTGTTTGTAACTTGTTTTATGTTCAAGACTTGCCAGGGCTCCCCTTCCATTTCAGGATAAAAATTCAAATAGTCAGATTCATAAGGCCGCCCCTACTGAATTGAAGATTGAACCGCTAAATAGCATCTTATAAATAGTTAGATTCTAATATGCATCTCCGAAGATGAATATTAGAATTGTATATCGAAACGACCAACTAACACTTTTGGATACGCTAGTAAATGTGCTAAAATCACATTTTGTTTGCTTTAATCGCATATTCGTTTTATAATTTTGTTACGGTTAAACTTTTAAAAGTTTCAACTGAATTAAAGAAAATTTCCTTCAACAGGAGAACAAACACCATTGTGGCTAAACAATGTTCGGTGTTCACTCTGAAATCGGGGTGCAACAACTTTTTGTGGCACTTCGAATACAGTGGTTCATATACCATCCCCTAGCCAAGCCTAAAGAAATGAGCAACTTAGATAGCACTCTGTTACTTACGTTCTTGGTTTGCTGAAAGTTAATACGATATTAATCAACCTAACACTAGTGTAAAGCTTTAGCCTATCTATTAAAAGTTAATACTTGCTATAAAATATAGTGTTCACTGATGTGTATTAGTACCTACCTTTCATGTGGTTGAACACGTTGAATACCAGCCAGAATTATGCCTCGCCAGCTAAAAAAATTAGTACGTAGAACTTTTGTATCTAATACAAGTGACATACGCTATGTATCAAAGTCAACTACTACTACTAAATGTAGATAAAACAACAAACACGACACTAGTATAAATTTCAAAAGGGCAAACAGTTTAAATAACATCTATGTGCATTAATATACACTTTATACGGTCAAACACTTAAATACTAACGAATAACACTATTTAAATGCAAGAGCTTAGTACCCAATTAGAAAAGAAAAAAGCATATGATTCCTTTAATAAAAAGGATAATATGTTTCTAGTAACAGTTCATAATAACCATAAGCAAAATACTATAAATCAATTTCATCATCAAGTCTCACATGCATCTTTCGAAAATAAGAAATATGAAATCAAGTCAACTCATTATTTTTAATTGGGTGAATTTGGAAGCACAATGACTATACTTTATTTTCTAGTTTCATTCTAGCTATTTGAATGCAATTTTCTTTTCCTTGAAACGTAATAATTATAATACATACTAAAGAGCCAGTTCATTATACAGATGGGTATAAGTTATAAACTTTGAAAAATAATGAGATGCTCACACAAAAGTAAACGTGAACTCTTATTTTTAAGATGACATTGGTTAAGCTTGGTTTACTCATCAATATACTTCTAATGACAATCACTAATTAGTGTCGATCTCACTCATCTCTATATTCCCGATACTATATTATTGTGCTTGGCAACATATATTTAGGTACATATGTCACAATGTACGTAATTCATATGTATACACGAATGTGAGACTATGTTTTCCTTCATGTTGGAATGTACTTCTATATGTTATCAATCAGAAATTAATTTTGATAATCATTATTGTAAATGTTTCACTCAAAACGTGGCTCTCAAAGATACCAGTTTTGACTACACATGATTATCATTCCAATTTTTGAGGATTCAAAAGGAGACTCATTCCCAAAAGTTGAAGATTTAATTTAAACTGCTACGATTTGCTAGTTTTCTAGAAATGTATACTAGGCTTGCAATAGTCGATCCTACTGAGTAGGAATTAGGTGAAGTTTTCCATTTGGTTTCAGTAATTTGACTTGCCATACGAAAATATATTAGTGAAAACTAATCGAAGCTTAAGCAATGCAACACTAGAAATAATACTTCAACTTTATAAATGTTGTTTTGCGAGTATCTCATTTCTTTTCAAAGGTGGGGATATATGTATCCGCTATTTCCCTCTAATGATAACTTTGTAGCGAGATTATAGGTGTTTCTTTGTTATTTCAAGCTTCTTTATGTTCAAGATGTGCCAAGGCTAGTCTCTATTTCAAGATAATGCAATTTATAATTTTATCATTTCTCTCTTGCACCTAAAAAAACGGCATTCAAACAGTTAAAAGTAAAACATTCCAAGTAAAGTATAGTAAATTGTGCTTCCCAATTGCTCAATTAAAAATAATGAATTGTCGTAATTACAAATGTATAATTTAGAAAGATACATGTGAGAATTAAAGATTAAGGTGACCCATGGCATTTGAATAAAGGCATTCAAAGTGCTATTATACAACATACTATTCACTCTATTAAAGGAAATAGTGCACATTGTCCTATAACTAATTGTGTATTAGGATCATACCGTTAAAAGTTCCAACGGAATTAGAAAGTGTCTCCCCCAAAAGGAGTATAAATAACATTATATCTAGGCTCGGATCTAATGGTTTGAGAGCAGGGTGCAACATCCTTTGTCACTTTGAATGGAGAGGTTCATATGACCATCCTTCATCGAATCTAAAGAAAAGAACAACTTAGATACCTTTTTGATAATTATATTGTTGTTTTGCTAAAACTTCTAGAGATCAGCGGCTTTATATGTCTTTAATGCTAGTGGGTAATGTCTGATGTGTATTAAAGTTAACCACTATTATTAAATACAGATAAATGTATGTTTCTAATAGCATATTCAATAGGCATATCTTGACTTCAAAGTACTATGGATCGATTTTATCTCCAATTATCTACTTCATCTTTCTAGAATGGATACAAAATTATGTTAGTTCATTTGGATTAACTTGTAATAATAATTTACCTTACTTTACTCCTAGTCAAAGTGGCTCATTCCAACAATTTAACTCTGAGTTTCTTTTTCTTGAGGGCGTGGGAGAAAAATGTAATAGAGGCTTGGCAAATCTTGAACATATTACAAGTTAGAAATATTTAACAAAGAAGAAATAATTATATTATAATCAATAACAAAGAGCAAATACATTGTAGGAAAATATATCACTTTGAAAAGCAATAAGATGCTCACACAAAAAACATCCATAAAGCGTGAAGTACTATTCCTAGAATGGCATTGCTTAAGCTTGATTTTCTTAGTTATTCTTATCATGACTACCACTAATTAGTATCCATTTCCTTTTTATAGATTGTAATTCTAAATTAATGCGCTTGTCAACATGTGTGTCGACACTTATGTGACTATGTACATAGTTCAATATACTCCTCTACGAGGTTGTTAAGTTTCCACATTTATATTAAACATTTTATAAATATTTTAAATTATGAATTATTATGACTTATAATACCTTTTATGTAGTTTCTGAAAATATAATTTTATTTTTAAAAAGTTGAAGAATCTATGTTCAAATATACGGTCAAAGTTAAGTAGTTTGACCCTCGTACTCCAAATTATGCCAATCTTTTTGAAATTGATGGAGTATGTATTTATGAATATGTACATGTTTTTACGCATGTTGGAATGTGTGTTTTCATGTTAATGATGATGGTGATGAATATCACTGGAAGTAAGCGTGAGTATAGGTCGAAACTTTTAACAACTTCACTGCCTATATAATCTAGTTTAACCTTCTACTGAGAAAATATGCATTATATTTCCTAAGAAACATTTTATTTTTAGCAGCTCGACAGACCTTGTCAAATTAACAATGCCTGTAACAACAATGAGGAAAATAAAAAGGACGCTAGCAAATTCAGCAGATCTAGTGTTTAAAAATCTAATCATGAAAGTGTTTAAGACCTTCGTGATATAACGTCCCGAATTTAAGCATGTTGAAACTCTAAAGCCCTTAATTAAGAATCAAACAACTGGTAACGGAAAATATAATGATCGAAGACTACAGATCTGAAAATTGTGAAATACAACACACTAGGACTTGTGATTGAACGCACCGTTTGAAGACGGAGAGGCATAAGTGTTGAAGTGCGGCGTAAGAGCAGCTTCAAAAATCTTGCCTTCCACCTACCCCGGCGGCGGCGGCGGCCGCAGGTTTTGGACGATTGAATCTGAATTTAAGTGATGTAGCTCTTAAGTAAGCGGAGGAAGTAGAAGTAGCAGCTGTGCCAAAATATTTTAAAAGTTGGAAATACACGTGTTACGGGTTAGGTGCAACGCATTTTACGCGTGGCGGTTTATATGCGGCGATAAACGCCGCCCAGCATTTGTATCTTTCTAGGGAAAGCCGATGAAATTGAAAATTGAAAATACAGAACTCAAAGTCCTTTTTTCATGTTCCCGATATTTATTTGAATTTATTTGACAGATCATATAATTTTTTTTTAAAAAAAAAAAAATTGTGATTCTAAACAAGTTAAAAAGAGGCTTAGAGTATTTGTATGGTTTATAAAAACTTCTCATTTAAGATAAAATTATAAATTTAAGCTAAATTATTTTTAAATTTAAAAAGAGTTCCTCTTTTTTAAAACGGATCAAAAAAAATATTCAGATAAAATGGAACGTGAAGTAGTTTATTCGTTATACTTTGAACATTATTATGGTTGGTTAGTAGTGATATTCTAATTCGGTGACTATGTAGGAGTTTTCTATAAGTATCACTAATACTGAAAAACTTGTGGTCATTATCTTCTGGGTTTATTGTAAAACTGAAAAGTTTGTATTATCAGTATAAATTTCCATACTTGATGAAGCTGATATTTACATAGAAGTAGATACAAAATTTTAACCAGGTAGTTTCACTTTTAAAGTTCATAATATTAAACTTATTGTACTTCTAAAATTATAGGTTTAAATCTAATATTTGATAAAATTTTATGAGTTTTACATAAAAATTTACAGGCATAAAAAATACAGAGTTCAAATAATCTATATGTCGAAACATTGAATTTGCCCCTGTATTTACAGGATTAATTCACATACAGGAATGTGAGTCCCAACATTGTCAACCACAGTCAGGTTAATCATCAAGTGATCGTTTATCCTTATCGCCTAAGATTTAGTATCACCTTCTGTAGTTCTGTAGCTGCTAAAAGTTCATTTTGGCTTCCTATAGAAAAGTAATTTACGAATATTTAATCTTTTAGTTGACTAATGGCAAAAAGAATGAGGCAGATGTTACATGTAAAGTATATGGAAATGGAATGTTGCAAGTTTACTGAATGGTTAAAATTAGATAGCGCTGGTGGTCGAAAGAAATACCTAATTAAGTGATCAGTGTACATACCTTATTCATGTAAAAAATTCAGGAGCGCCCATTTAACTTGTACTTATCTTTTTAAAAAAATTTAAGTAATACTAAGGGCTCGTTTGGTATGAGGAATAAAAGATAAGTAATCTTGGAATTAAATTTAAAATATATTTATCTCATATTTGGTTGGGATAAAATTATGATATAACTAATTCGGGGATTAGTTATCTCGAGATTGTAGCATATTTTTTTATTCCTATGGGAGGGGGGATAACTAATCATTAATCATGGGATAACTTGTTTCCCAACCAAATGATCCCTAAAAGTACGGTCAACTTCATACCTTTTTCTCGTCCTCTTTTTTCTTCTTTTTCTTCTTAGCTGCGGTAAAAACAAAGATGACGTGTGAATTTATATGGTGTTTGTGATTAGGTTTTAAGTTATTTTGTGATGTTTTGTAGTGGTGAGCTGATATGGCGCTCTTCTCTTTGCTACTGTTTAGGCCGCCTCCTCCTCCTCCTCCTCCTTTTTCTACTTCCTCTTAGTTACAAAATGGGTTTGTTAGATTTATTATTATTTTGACAAATTAATGATAGGGTTTATTCTTTATGATATTTGAAAACTATGTCTCAAATTTGAGCTTATTGGGAGTATATTTGAGTGTTGAAAGGTGTGTTGAATTGTTATAATTCGAATAATAAGTTTTTGTTTTGGTCAATTTGCACTTAAGAGGCTCCGTTTGGCCATACATTTTGGCACCGTTTTTTCAAATCTTTTTTGAAAACATTGTTTGTTCATAGATTAATGATCTATTTTTGAAATTATATTTCAAAATTCCAAAATCTAGTTTATGGTAGATTTTGGGTGAAACTTGTTCTCCCACTCACAAAACTTCAAATTTTTTTCAAATAAAATGCATGTCCAAACATAATTTCAACGTCCAAAAATTATTTTTCAAAACTACTTCAAAAATTATTTTTTCAAATTTTAACTAAATCTATGTCCAAACGCTAGCTAAATAATCTTAAATGCACCTTAACTGTAATTTTTTATCTTCACCCTGAAAAGTCTTTAAGTGCACGTAAAAATTAGTCGCACTTCAGACTAAAACAGTCTTTAAGTGCACCTTAAGTTTGCAACCTTAGACGCGAATTTTTCTAACTTCATACCCGCTGAGACTAAAGTTGATCCTAAAGCGGGTAACTTATAAATTCTTGAGCAATACAAATATAATTTCAATGGAAACCCCAAAAGTGAGTATATGTACAAGTTCCTCCTCGTTCATTGGTCCACTTTCCAGGTCAGAATCGGAAATATCTCTGTAAATAGTGTTCTTTACCATGTTGTTGTCACGACCCATTTTCTAAACAAGTCGAGACCGGCACTCGATC
>MU670948.1:126779-137436 GCA_026770625.1 Nicotiana glauca | reverse complement strand
ACACGAAATATCATCTACATCATATTGAAATACAAATTTCTTTACTGCTTATTCTTATTCTAAGAAAGCCTATTATACTTTTTGGTCTCTTGATTATCAGTAACCCGATTTCTTATCTTAAATTCTAGTTTTGACCAAATTGTTATTTTTTGGTTAAACACTTCCTAGGACGAATCAACTATATCAGTCAATTCATAACACAGTCCACGATCATATGTGAACCCATCTTTAATATGCTGAGGAAAGATGTTGAAACAAGTTAGACCGAGGATTGTCAATAAGCTTTTGAAAAGATCAATGAGCACCTATCCACACCACCAGTTCTGGTCCCACCAGGATGACCTTTGCTACTCTATCTATCTGTATTGGATGGAGCTTTCAGATGTGTTCTGGGACAACATGATGAGACGGGAAGAAAGGAGCAAGCCATATATTACCTGAGTAAGAAATTCACGCCTTATGAAGCACGGTATTCTCTACTTGAACGCACTTGCTATGCTTTGACCTGGATAGCCCAAAAATTGAGGCATTACTTTTATGCCTACACCACTTACCTCATATCTAGGATGGATCCCCTGAAGTACATATTTCAGAAACCCATGCCTATTGGAAAGTTGGCTAAATGGAAGATACTACAGAGTGAGTTCGACATCGTCTATGTAACTTAAAAGGCGGTCAAGGGACAAGCATTGGCAGATCACCTTGCTGAAAATCTAGTGGGAGGAGAATATGAACTCTTAAAACGTATTTTCCTGATGAAGAAGTATCATTTGTAGGGGAAGACATTACCGAAGCATACGACGGTTGGAGGATGTACTTTAACGGAGCCGCAAATTTTAAAGGAGTAGGGATTCGAGCAGTTCTGGTATCAAAAATGGGTCAGCATTATCCGGTATCTACTAAGCTCAGATTTCCTTGCACCAACAACATGGCAGAATATGAAGCCTGCATACTAGGGCTCAACATGGCAGTTGACATGAACATTCAGGAGTTGTTGGTGATCAGTGATTTAGATTTGCTTGTGTACCAGGTACAAGGAGAGTGGGCCACCAAGAATTCAAAGATATTTCCATATCTATACCATGTACAAGAATTGAGGAAGAGATTTACAAAGATAGAATTCTGACATGTGCCCAGAATTCATAACGAGTTTGCCGACGCATTAGATACCTTGTCATCCATGATACAACATCCAGATAAGAACTACATTGACCCCATTCCGGTGAGGATACATGATCAGTCAGCTTATTGTGCTTATGTCGAGGAAGAAGCAGATGGAAAGCCTTGGTTCCATAACATCAAAGAATACTTATCAAAAGAAGAATACCCGGAGCATGAAAATCACACTCAGAAACGCACTCTCCGGAGATAATCAAATCACTTTTTTCATAATGGAGAGAACTTGTATAGAAGAACTCCTGATTTGGGTTTACTGAGATGTGTCGACGCAAAAGAAGCTTCTAAGCTACTTGAGGATGTGCACGCTAGGACCTGCGGTCAGCACATGGATGGTTTCATTCTGGATAAGAAGATACTCAGAGCCGGTTACTTTTGGATGACCATGGAAACAGATTGCATCTAGTATGTTTGCAAATGTTTTCAATTCTAGGTGCATGCCAATATAATAAAAGTGCCACCAAATAAGCTCAATGCAACAAGATCACCTTGGCCATTCGCCGCTTGGGGAATGGATGTTGTTGGTCCAATTGAGCCAACCACTTCAAACATACACATGTTTATTCTGGTAGCCATTGACTACTTCACGAAATGGGTAGAAGTTGCATCTTACAAAGCGGTAGCCAAGAAAGTCGTCGTAGATTTTATCAAGGATCGTAATATTTGCCGATTCGGAGTTCCTGAGTCCATTATTACCGACAATGCCTCCAATCTCAACGGTGATCTAATCAAAGCTATATGTAAAGCTTTCAAAATCAAGCACAAGAATTCCACAGCCTACAGACCTCAGATGAATGGAACCGTAGAAGCCGCCAATAAAAACATCAAGAAGATACTAAGGAAAATGGTAGAGAACCACAAGCAGTGGCATGAGAAGTTACCCTTTGCTCTATTGGGGTACCGCACCACAGTTCGCACATCAACCAGGGAAACCCCCTACATGTTGGTTTATGGTACCGAGGCTGTCATCCCAACCAAAGTGGAAATTCCTTTTTTAAGAATTATACACGAAGCTGAACTTAGTGATGAAGAGTGGATAAGCAGCCACTATGAACAATTGGCTCTTATCGATGGAAAAAGGATGAACGCAGTATGTCACGGCCAACTTTATCAGAGAAGAATGTCCAGAGATTTCAACAAAAGAGTCAAACCAAGACAGTTCACACTAGGACAGCTGGTATTGAAGAAAATCTTCCCACATCAAGATGAAGCCAGAGAGAAGTTCTCTCCCAACTAGCAAGGTCCATACATGGTTCACAGAGTACTGACAGGAGGAGCAATCATACTTGCAAAAATGAACGGAGAAGTCTGGCCAAAATCAATTAATTTAGATGCAATCAAGAGATACTGTGCTTAGAAACTTTACATTTTTTTCTTCTGATATAATTGAACTACGCTTGACCTAATTCCCGTTTAAGAGGGGATACGTAGGCAACCTTAAAAAGTTTGGTCATATTATAATAAAAATTTCATCCCCCCCCCCCACCAAGATCAGAACTGTGGCAGAATTTTGAGGAGGATCCACAAAATTTCGGAGCAAGTCCTGCCAACGCCGTCACATGCCAAGAAGTCAGTAATTGATTGAGAACTGGGGCAGAATTTTGAGAAGGATTCTCAAAATTCTAGAGAATCAGGGTCTATCATCCGCAAACAATTAAAAATCATCTACCAAACTAGGGTAGAATTTCGAGGAGGACCCTCAAAATTCCAATATGAGAAAGTTGCAATGCCTTCAAAATGTATTACAGTCACTAGTTCATCAAAATTATTTGATACGTTTCCAAAACAACTCTATTTTTATCAATAATTGCATATTTTTTCGAAAACTCTACTTCCATAACAGTCTGGTGTTATCCAGGGGAACTCGAAAAGGCTTTCAGAATGGAGCAAAGCAAAGCCAGCCGACAGAAGCACGAACCAACCTCCCCTCACAAAACTTACAATCTTTCTTTGAACGCAGGCACATCTGACATAACGATAACATCCGTAGATATATGCCCATAGCACGATTAATATAGATCAACCCATCAGACATAGAATATACATCTCCATCTAAGACACATGCTACTTTTACTTACTACTTGCTCTCTGCATGAGGCTAATCCTTGCCTCCATAACTACATGAGTCTAATCCTTGACTCCCCAATTTGCATGAGGCTAATCCCTGCCTCCATAACTGCATGAGTCTAATCCTTGACTCCCTATTTGTATGAGTCTAATCCCTGCCTCCCTATTTGCATGAGGCTAATCCTTGCCTTCATACCTGCATGATGCTAATCTCTGCCTCCACATTTGCATGAGGCTAATCCTTGCCTCCATAACTGCATGAGTCTAATCCTTGACTCCCCAATTTGCATGAGTCTAATCCTTGACTCCCTAGTTACATGAGGCTAATCCTTGCCTCCCTGTTTGCATGTCTAATCCCTGACTCGATACCTACATGGGGCTAATCCCTGCCTCTACACTTGCATAAGGCTAATCCTGGCCTCTATAACTGCATGAGTATAATCCTTGACTCCCTATCACCGTGAGGTAAATCCCTACCTCCACATTTGCATAAGGCTAATCCTTGCCTCCATAGATGCATGAGTCTAATCCTTGACTCCCTACTTGCATGAGGCTAATCCTTGCCTCAACAATCGCGTGGGACTAAGCATTGTCCCTTTGCGCAGACATTGCTCTATTTTACTAGCTAATTGCTTTCCAATCGGGCTAAGCTCTGCCCTCCATTTCGCAAGACTAAGCCTTGTCTTGTTAACATCTTATTATTGCATCTTATGGTCTAAAATATCACCAATCTGTCCAAAGGCGTCATTGTCTAAAGGCATCATCCTCATAGCCGGAAGACACCATGGCATGGCCTGAGAATCTCCCAAATTTGCATATCATTATTCAAAGGTGTCATGGTTCTGAGGCACCATCTTCATGGCCCGAGAAAATTATTTCATGGCCTGCAAATCCCTTATCATACACTTCATGGCCCAGGACGTCATGGTCTGAGGATGACATCTTCAACCGTCCAAAGATAACCCTTCATGGTCCGAAGGGAATTTGCATCATGTTTAAAATTTCGCAAATACGTTTGTAGCATTCTTTATCTGCAGGTAACCAGTTAGCGCCCGCTACCAAGAATGAGAAATCTCACTACGGTTCACTCCAATCGTCCCGATCTTTAACCACTTACCGTAACCATTTGTGCATCGCGTGTCCGTCCTTGAAGTGATTTCATCGGCATACTCCACGGATGAATCTAGAACGACACATGGCCCAATTCCTGTAAAACTAGGGATAGGTAAGCAACTCGAAGACTGGAGTTCGGCCTCTGTCTTTCAAAACATCCTGTCTGAAAAATTGGCCATCATTTATTTACCCGAAAACTTTTTCATCCTTCCCGGGTAAAGAGGGGCAGTTGTTAATACCCAATTTTTCCCTATATATTTTTAATATGCATAAATACTTTCAAAATATATATATATATATAAGCATGCACAAGGTTTTATAATTTTTTTCATAATTTTAGGGATTTAAATTGATTTATTTCCCTCCCTTTTATTCATAAAATCACCAATAATTATTTTCCAAATCATTGTTATGATAATTTAGTCATTTAATTTCTATATTTATACCAAAATATGGTTAATATATTTTTTATGCATTTTTATAATTGCATTCGATATTTTAAAGCTAAATTGCGTATAATTGTAATATTAGCCGATCTAATGTATAATTACATTTTACATGCGTAAATTTGTCTCATATATCTTTAAATTGTTAAATATATTTTTAAAATCATTTTGGTACATAAAATTATTTTTTTTTGAAATGATTAATTATTTATTATAAATTAAATAGAGAAAAATGGCAATTTAAATTATAGCCGGATTTGGCTTTCAATTGTAGCCTAAATTGAACCCACTACCAAGCCCAATTTCATACCCAAACACCCGAACCAAACCCGGAACCCATTTACCCGATCCAACATAAATCAAATCATGGCCATTGATCTCCTAGATCAACGGCCCATATGACTCCTTTCCTTTTTTTAATTCTAAGACACCCTAACCCTACCTCATTTTCCAAAAGGGTGCCGCCTCTGATCCTCTCGTCTCCTCTCTTCTCTCAACCTAACCCTAAACCCTTTTCAATCGCCTCTCTTCTCTGGTCTTCTCCGGCGACGACCCTTCAACCCCAAGCCTCCAGTGGCTCTTCCATTGCCTTGCTCATCTTCTCTGAGGCCTTCAAGGGCCCTGGGCAATACCGACTTGTATCTAGAGTTGCTGCTTTGGCTGTTCATGGCTTTTTCGGTGTGATTTTTAACAAAATCATACTATATTTGTTACGATCTTTGAGGTTCTAAACAGGTTTTTCCATCTCTATTTGGGTTTCTTTTGAAACCCTAATTTCCATTTAGATCTCTTAGATATGTGCTATTTTTAAACGATTCGAGTCTGTTCCTTCTATGTTTTACACTGTTCTGGAACCTCTTTTGAAAAATCATCGATTTCAAGTTGTTTTTACTTTATTTAAAGTTAGGGTTTCTCGGAGTTTCTTCTATACTTGTTTAAACCGATTTTTTTATGTTTAAACTTCTATACTTTGCATATCTCGACTGATTCTATGCTTTTACTCCTTTTTCAACTCGTCTATGTTGAAAATCCTAACTTCTTAGCCTCAACCTTGGGTTTCTGAGTTTTTTTTATAATATGTTCAGTTAATTTGTATGTTTCTATGATTCGGTGAATTTTGTCCTATGTTTGCTTGTTAGGGCTCCCAGTTATGGTTATCTTTGCCTATTGCATGATTTTGCCTTATTTTTTGTTCACCAATGTTTCTGATTCTTCACTTCTCCCACCTGTATCATGCTTAGCCTACTAATTCGGACTATGCACTACATGAATCCCTAATTTTGTGTGTGATTCTTGTCCTATTCGACCTCTTAAGGTTTTAATTTTTTGCTTACCATGTGTTTGTTCTTATAAAGTGGTGCTAAATCAGTGTTATCTCCTATTCTTGCATCCTTGAATCCTTGTGATTGATCTTTTACTGATTCTGCATGATTATTGTACTGATTTTTTCCTTGTAGAATGTTTTCGGACCTTATTCTATGGTCAATTACGATGTTAATTGATTGCTTAAGTCTATCCTTGATTTATGTGTGATGAACATAGATTCTATTATATATTGTGTACTTGTACTATGCAGAAAATATTTCCTTAATTGGCATGTTCAGCCTTACACGATTTCCTTCCTTATTTGGCATATGTCTATTACTGTTCGAAGTAAACTCCTCAATTAAAGGGGGGATTTACCTTGATTTCCTGACTGATTGATTCTGAGTTCCTTAATTGTTAATGGACTTTGATTTTTACCCTATTTACTACCTACTTTCAAATTGTAAATACCATAGTCTTTCATTTAGCACAAGACACGAACTCTTGGTTCAAAACTCTATATCTCACACTTCAAAACTTTTTGCTCTCTTGTGTGCTACTTGCTACTGCTCTAAGTTAGCCGGCTGCAAGACAGGGCTAACAATTGTGTCCTACTGTTCTTTTAACTCCGCTTACTTTCCTCTTTACTGGTATTTTTAAATTTCAATTCAAAGTTCCAGCAACAATATGATTTTCTTATTGCTTCAGTTCATCCTGTTTCTAGTTTGCTCCTATTTGTGATTTTATTGTGAAACTTGTAGTTGATGTTTACCTTATTATGTAATCCTCTTTATATCAACATGTTACCCCTCTGTATTGTTTCTGAACTTGTCTGCACCAATTATCTCTATGTGTTTACCACCATGTGTTCCATGTATTCCCAAATCCCTATTATCCTTATATGTGATCTTTTTCTTTTGTCTAGTTTTGTGACTATGTCTGGTCACCTGCTTCTGAGCATTCCTATACAAACTCTTGGATCTTTGCTTAATTATGTGTCCTATGTATTCCCCAAACCCCTTGACCCATGTTTGTGACTACTGAACTTGTCTTGGTGCTGTGACTCCTGGCTGTGTATGAACCTGTCCTAAGATGTTTGGACTTCTATTCATTTCTTCACTCTCTTTTCAAAACACTGAGTTTTTACTAAATTACTTCAGGCCTTCTTTTATACAGTTTTTCACTAAAATCACTTTCATTCTACTCTAAGTCTATAAGTTCTGCCCCTTCTAGTATGTGTACTACCTTGGGATCCTCTAGAGAACCCTCTGAACTCTGGCATACTAAGGCTGGCCTTACCACACTGCACTCGTTCAATTTTGGTTACTAAGTCTAGGTGTAAGCACTACTCAGGATCCTTGAGATCCTTAGGAAACTTTGATGCACCTAGACTCTGACATTGTCTATGGACTTGAGGTATTTGAGGCCATTGGAGGCTTTGGGAAATCTGGACCTAATCGGAGTCTCCTTATAGAATAACTTCTTGTTTTTTATTTAATTGTGTAATTCATTCATTGGTCTATAATAACTTGTAAAACAATATTGGGGAATTTAGTGAATAGGGATGGGTAGATACATGCCTATGGGGTAATACAGGTAGAAATCATGTTTATAGGACTATCTGATGGCTTTATCAAGTAGAAATCATGCTCATAGGGCTTTACATTTTGTCACCTTACCATGCTAGAAACCATGCTTATAGGTTCCAAGTAATCATGCCTTCAATGTCTTAAAATCAGATTAATTAATAAATGTCATGCCTATAGGATTTAATCCAAATTATGTTATGGCAAGTGTTTATGTCTGTGTATCTTAAAATCAGATTAACGAAGTTAGAAATCATGCCTATAGGGAACCATATTCAAAATTATTCCTGTCAATATAAACTAGTCTAATAACTCAACTTAGTCCACACCTAGTTCACTTCTGATTGGTTTAATTAAGTAGACTATATTTCCTGAAACAAGTTCTTTAAAATTGCCTCAATTTAACAGTAGAACAGCATGCCTATAGGTATTAAAGAAGTCTGTTTCAAAACCTGCTTTTTTTCTATATAAATATAGTCACCAGTACTCTCGTATAGGCAAGCTTTTAGGGTGTTTTTTTTAAAACTGCATTTCTGAAAACTATCTCTATTGCTTAATGTTTCTAATCCTAACAGGCTTTAAAATCAATAGGTAACTGCTAGGGTCACTACTCCTGAGTTTTCTAAAAAAATAAGTTGTTTGTTTCTGTATATTCACTTAGATATCCTCCCTTAGGACATTATCTACTAAAAGCCCTTAATTGTGCTTGAGTCGTGTTGTTTGTGTGCTTGTTTGAGGAGAAAACTTTGAGCCTCTAATTGCTCCTTTTATGTGCTGAAAGTCCTAAGTGTTTTGATTGTCGCCTTAGAATTTTTATCCTTTAAAATCTTAGGGGGTCCGTCTAGAACCACCCATAGGTAGAGGTCCTAACTCCCTCCAAGACTATTAAGACGGGACGGGTAGCAGCACGCAATAGAGATCACTGACCAAACACTCGCTTTGCATGACCAATAAGGGGATGGAAATGGTAGATATGGGATATGATGACTACGCGCTAATGTCACGTGTAGTCCCTCATCGAGGAGTGTTTACCGGACATTGTATGGGGTGATCCTATAGTCTAACTAACCTAGGACCCCTCATTTACCCAAAATTCCTTTTCTATTTAAAACTTTTGCTTATAACTTTTGTTTAAAAAATTTTACTTGAATTACCCAGCGTGCTTTACTTGCAACCCTATTTGATTCAACTGTTTATGGACTAAGTTGTGAATATAAGTTCGGTCGGGACCCACAGTTGTGGACCAAGAGGGGTGCCTAACACCAACCACTCGAGGTTACTTCGAGCCCTTACCCTAATCCCTGGTAATGCAAACCAATTCAAGATTTAATCACTCTAGCTGCCCTAACGCACCATAATTCGTTATGTGGCAACTCTTCAAATACCCAATTCTCAAAAGGAAATGAGTCATTACTCCTATGGAATGTCAAAATTTGTTGGTTTTACTCACAGGAGACGTACATCCTAGTCGAGTTTTTAGTTTACTCTCATCATTGCATCAATAAAAAGTAGTTTACAATTTTGCTAACAACTCACAAATCTTCCTAGTGCAAACTGGGCCAAAAAAATTTGTTTGTTTTGTTGTTTTGATTACAGGCACCCACCTGGAGAACAAGGGAATTCGTTTCGGAATTATTTCAAGTTTCAAGTCAGTAGCAGGCACCTACCTGGAGAATAAGGGAAGTCATTTCATAATTCAATTCAAATTAGAAGTAGCAGAAGCTCGCGACAAGAATGCGGGTCAATAGTCTGAGATGACCAACAGAAGTAGTCTCAATCCAGAATAAAAAAAAAAGGAAAAAGAAAAAGATAAGTGAATCCAAAATGCAGAAGTAGAGAAAGATGTGAATTGCTTAAGACGTGGCTGAAGTAAAGAGCACGGTGTGTCCAAGTTTGATCCGAAGAAGCTGTGGAGGAATGAATCACCACCTGTAGCTAGAAAGTATCAAGGTTCAAATCTAAAGTCTGCATAAATAACCATTCAAGACTCAAGATCAAGCTTCAGAAAACTTATAGATAGGAATTGTGTAACTCGTAGTTGACAGGCTTAGCTAGTCTTTTTCATTTTTTTATTTTTTGATGCAATAACAGGACCGCGGACTGGAACCTCGGCAGAACGGCACCTCGACCGGCTCTCCACTTCAGTATACTCCATCACTGTTTCTACTTCTGAACTACACGTGGCATGATTCATTTATAGCCAAGGATATGTAGGCAGCTTAGATACTAAGGCTCGGTCATATTCTACTTTCTCTTAGTTTTTGGTCTCCCTAAATAAGGGTCGGGTAAAAAAAATACTAGTCATTCTTTGTCTGAAAATACTTCATTTTTCCAGTCAAAGAGGGGCAACTGAAGACATGTGATTTTGACCCTCCCTGAGATTTCACCCATTTTAGCGTAAAATATTTAGTTTAGGCCTAATATCGATATTTCAATTAGTTTTGACTCTTTTACTTTATTTTATTAAAAAATAAAAATTACAAAATATTTCTTCTTTTTAGTTGCTGTTAGTTTATATACCTTTCATAAAACTAAAAAATACAAAAAAATAGTACCTTATTTTTATTTTAATATGATATTTGAAAATACCAAAAAAAAAGGTTTGTTGTAATGATTAGTCTTATCTTAATAGTTATTTTACTTAAGTAAGATTAATTGGTAAATGAGGTCGTATTTTTAGTCTTGTTCACGGAGAAAGAATAAAATGTATGCTCAAACAACCTATTTTTAAGTCTAATTTTCAGACCTAGCCCATAATTCCTAGGTCCATACCCCTTAACCTAAAAAACCCTAAAAAAAAACTAACCTAGACCCTTAGACAAGAAGGAGTCATTTTTATGAAAAAAACCTAGGGACGCAAGAGCTGAAATACAGCTGCAAGAACTAAAAGGATCCCCCCCACAATCGATCATCTTTTTCAAGCAGCCTTCCATGGCTTTTTACTGAACACAAAAATCAGACCCC
>MU670948.1:92400-109708 GCA_026770625.1 Nicotiana glauca | reverse complement strand
AAAATTTTTTTTTTTTTTATAAAAACGGGACAGAATTTGGAGTATAAAAATATGGAGAAAATTTTTTGTTGAAGATGAATAAGACGGGTGAAGGAAGATGTGGGGTTATATAAATATGTACAACGCCAGTTTTTCTGGCGTTGTATCTGGCGCGATTGATACAACGCCAGAAAAACTGGCGTTGTACATTAATGGTGTTAATATACAACGCCAGTTTTTCTGGCGTTGTATATAATATTGTTTTTTTTTTAACTTAAATACGTTTTTGAAGTTTGAATTAAACCTAATTAGGTTCCCAGCTCCCATTCTTCTCCTAATACTTATAGTGTTGGCAGAAAAACTGAAATTGTTCACTTAAAGGTAATTTTATATACAGACTAAGAGAGCCTCAATGTGCAAACTCCTCAAGAGCATCAAGGTTCATCTTTTGGAGCTCTTTTTAAGACAACCATATAGTAATGACTATTAAAAAATGATTAATGAGGAAAAGATTGTCATGTTATCATCTTCAGGGATCATTTTTTGTGTTTGTGTAACACATGTTACTAAGAGAGAGACAGATGGAGAATAATAACAAAGATGAAAATTAAGGTTCCTCATTTGGATCGAGCTAATTTTGTTCCATCTTGATATGAGAGTGTAGAGTAATGTTCATTCTAAGAATTTATCTTCTTTTTTTTTTGTGGTTTAAGAATTTTTAATCTCTTCTTTGGCTTATGACGTTGTGTTGGCGAACCTTGCTGATATGATATTCTTTTTTGTTTTCTTTTTCTTATTACTTTTCAAGCCTTTTGCATGCCTCCAGGTATATATAAATTCATACAAACCTTTTAGATTAAGTATTAGTAAAGTGAAGAAAGATTTATAGGTTGTGAAATTTTAGTTTTCTTTGTGTTCCTTTTTTACATTTTTTTTCAAAGCAATATCATACTTTTTATTGTTTATATATAGAAGTCTGCTTCATTTGGAATAATTATGCATTCTGTTATCTATTGAATTATATGCTTTGAGTTCATCTCTACATTGTATGTGGTCAAATTTGGCCTTAAATGTCTCGACGCCGAAGGATACGCCTAGTGAGCATCCGCCTACTGAAGTAAGGGTACGACTTGGGCGTGAGGACAAAGGCGATGCCAGCTAAAACTTAGCGTCCTCACTAGGGGGATGTCGACTATTTGCACTTTTATGATTATTTCGAGGAAGGCCTCCTGCTATATAAAGGAGATATTCCCATTGTAAAGAGGCATCAGTATTATTATCAAAGAATACAACTCTCTCACTTTCTCCTATTTATCTCTCTATCTCTACATCTAACGAGCATTCATTTTCAAGTTCTTATTACCAGATCTACTACAATATATTCATCTTTTTGTTTCTAGGTTATATTATATTTGATTACGATTTACCCCTATTTATTTTTCGATTGTTTTTAAGCTTATAAAATATATTGATAACTTTTGAGCCAAACAATTTGACGCCGTCTGTGGGGATTTCGAGAATCAAAATCATAGTATCTACCTAGAGAACAACCAACAACCATTCTCTACACCACACAAGAAGATGGCCGAAAATAACACACGATCGAAAGAAACAGTGGGTGTTACAACCAATCTCCTCGGTCCTCTCAACGAGGCCAGTGACGAGGGTATCTTGAATGCAACCCCTAGAACCACACCAGGTACAGAGATCTCACCTTCTCCATCTAAAGATCTGACAATCTTGCATGAAAAAGGAGCCTCCACATCTGCGGCTAAGGAAGCGCCCTCGATGATTAAGAAGCTACTGGAAGAATGGCTAATAAGCACTCTAAGTGGCTTGGTTGAGAAATCACCGCAAAGTAACGTTAGGTGTATGCCAACGGTAAGCATCACTGCTGCCATAGGTGAACCTGAGGTTGTACGAGCAAATAACAGACCCATCGAAGCACAGGCCAACGACAGTACGCTAACAGCCATCCTAAAGAAGATGGAAGAAATGGAGAATGAAAACAGGGCCCTTCGTGACCAAATGAAATAGCATCAGGAGAGGGTAGACAAGATCCTTGGTGCTCCCAAGTTGCTGCCAAAACGCAATGTGGGAAGATTCGTCGAACAACCATATACCGAGGAAGTTGCTCCTCACTCTATCCCAAAAACCTTCAAGATGCCACCCTACTTAAGGGTATACGACGGAACCACAGATCCCGAAGATCATTTGATCCACTATGTCACTGCCGTGAAAGGTAATGACCTATCGAAAGAGAAGGTACCATCGGTGCTGCTGAAGAAGTTCGGTGAGACGCTGACGGGAGGGGCCTTAACGTGGTACTCCCATCTACCAGCTAAGGCAATATCAACGTTCGAGGAAATGGCGGATAAGTTTGTATCGCCCATGCAGGAGCAAAGAAAGCGGAAGCAAGGGTCAACGACATCTTCGCCGTCAGGCAAACCACAGGGGAAGGACTCAGGGACTTCCTGGCCAGGTTCAACAAGGTGAGGATGAGCTTGCCAAACGTATAGGAAGGTATGGGAGTTGCCGCTTTCCAGAACGGGCTAAACAGGGATGGTTCAGGGAGACCAAGAAACTACTAAGTGGTCTCATGAAATATCCTCCTACCACATGGGAAGAAATCCACAATGCCTATTGCACTGAGGTACGAGCGAACAAGGAAGACCTTAATGGGCCGACCCAACGGTTAACAGCAATACACTCAGAGACGAGGAGAGATCGACGCAATGAAGGACGGAGAGAACAACTACCACGCTACAACAGAGACCGGCACCAGCCATACACCAGATCCTCTCATCCACCACCAAGGCATACGGATGCTCTACAGCGATACGTCTCCCCACTCCGAAAAGAAAGAGGTACACCTCTTTTATTATCTGCCCATAACTTTTGCGTCTCTCCTTCAGAAATAGTGTACGCACTGGAGAAGCTGGGTACCAAGGTGCAGTTGCCACAAAAGATGAAATCAGACCCCAGTACAAGGAAATCAAATGTCGTATGCGAGTTCCATCAGGAACGGGGGAACGAAACCGAAGACTGCATAGGCCTACGGCAAAAGGTGGTCAGGATGATGAACCAGGGATAACTGAGGGAACTGCTCAGTGACAAAGGAAAAATAAACTTTGCGCGCTGACGGGAACAACCCCACGGGCCGCCAAAGCCGCCTTCCCCAGCACACACGATAAATATGATCGTCGGAGGCAGCGACGACTCAGCAATCAACCATGTCAAGTTTGCCAACACGCACAAATTAAAATGGACCATCGCCCATGAACGGTATGACGACTTCGAAGATAGTATCACCTTCAATAAGTCCGATGTCGACGGTTTGCCGTTCCCTCATTACGATGCTTTAGTTATCACTTTACGTATCGCCGATACGGATGTTAAAAGAATCATGATTGATGACGGAAGTGGCACCTGTATTATCAACCCGAGGGTCCTCGTACAAATGGGACTCGAGGGTAAGGTAATACCGCGTTGCATAACACTAACTGGTTTTAACAATGCAGTGAAACGGACATCCGGAGAAATATTACTGCCCGTTTTGGCAGGAGGGGTTACGCTGGAAACCACTTTCCACATAATGAACCAAGAAACGGCCTACAATGTCATCATAGGACGCCCATGGATACATGCCATACGAGCGATCCCTTCAAGTTTTTACCAAATGATCAAATTCCCCACCCCGTGGGGGGTATTCAGCATTCGAGGCGAGCCGCGCACCGCACAAGAATGCTACAAAATAGCTCAAGATTTCACCCACACCAAATAGCTAAAAGGGGCGAGTGCAGAAGCATAGCAATCAGCCGTGTCGGGGACTAAAGTCAACCCGACAACAGACGCCATCAAAGACCCCGATGTCGTGAAAGCCTGTAAAGCAACGGTCGAAGATCTCGACCCGGTCCAGTTAGATGACGCCGACCTCACAAAGAAAGACTACATCGGGCACGGCCTCACCAACCTGAGTAAGTATCATGAATTCCTAACTAACCATGCAGATTTGTTTGCTTTTTCCCATTCAGATATGCCGGGAATCCCAAGAGACATCGCCACCCACAAGCTGAACGTCGATCCATTACATCCGCACGTGCGACATATGAGACGAAAATTCAACGCCGCCATCAATGAAGCGGTCAGCGAGGAGGTAGACAAATTACTGGCCAACGGTTCCATCAAAGAATCGAAGTACCCCCAATGGGTCGCCAATGTCGTCATAGTCAAAAAGAAAAATGGGAAGTGGAGAATGTGTGTGGATTTCACTGATCTGAACAAGGCATGTCCGAAAGATTCATTCCCACTACCTCATATCGACCAATTGATCGACGCCACCGTGGGACATGAACTGCTGAGCTTCTTAGATGCCTACTCCGGCTACAATCAAATCATGATGGCCAAGGAGGACCAGGAGAAAACAACTTTCATCACCCACCAAGGGACATACTGCTACAAGGTAATGCCCTTTGGGCTCAAAAATGCGGGGGCCACGTACCAGAGACTGGTCGCCAGAATGTTCAAATAACAGCTCGGTAAGACCATGAAGGTCTATATCGACGATATGCTGGTCAAGTCGGCAAAGAAAGAAGACCACATCAACCACTTGAAAGAAGCCTTCGAAATACTAAGAAAGTACGGGATGAAGCTGAACCCTGAGAAATGCTCCTTTGGCGTAGCCTGGGGAAAATTCTTAGGATTTCTCGCGTCCCAACGAGGCATCGAGGTCAACCCAAATCAGATCAAGGCGATAGATGCAATACCTGAGATTCTGAACAGCAAAAAACAGGCACAAAAGTTGATGGGGTGAATAGCCGTACTATCCAGATTCATCTCGCGGTCCTCCGACAGGTGCCATAAATTTTTCAATGTGTTGAGAAAAGACAACATATTATAATAGAACGAGGAATGCGTCGAAGCCTTGAGAAAATTGAAAACATACCTATCTTCGCCACCACTATTGGCCAAAGCAAGCCCGGGCGAGCCCCTGCTGGTATATCTGGTCATCTCTGAGGTCGCCATCAGTGCAGTCTTGGACCACGAAAACGAAGGTACGCAATCTCCAATTTACTATATTATCAAAACCTTAGTGGATGCCGAAACACGGTATCCACACCTTGAAAAATTAGCCATGGCATTGGTCGTAGCTTCACGAAAGCTCCGACCCTATTTTCAATGCCACCCCATAAAAGTAGTAACGACCTTCCCCTTGGGAAGCGTCCTACATAAGCTTGAATTATCAAGCAGGCTCGCCAGATGGGCTATAGAGATGAGCGAGCACGACATCTTATATCACTCGAGAATCACCATTAAGTCGCAAGTACTTGCCAACTTTATAGCCAATTTCAGCGCAGAAATAATGCCAGAGGCAGAACTGGAGGCACGTCGTACCCCCTCCAACACCGACTTATGGACTCTGTACACTGACGACGCCGCTAATGCCTAGGGATCAGGACTGGGACTCGTTCTTGAGGTCCCCATGGGCGAAATAATTCGTCAGTCCGTACGGTGCCCCCAAATGACTAACAACGAGGCTGAGTACGAGGCCGTTATTGCATATATGAAACTAGCCATCAAATACGGGGCTTGACGACTCGTTCTCCACTACGACTCCCAACTCGTAGTGAACCAGGTCACTGGGACTTACCAAATCAAGGAGCAGAGATTGCAAAAATATCAGTCAGAGATCCACAGATTAATGACTGAGTTCGGCACTTCGACGAGTGCCGCTTCGAACAAATTCTGAGGGCACGGAACGTCGAAGCAAACGGCTTGGCAAAGTTGGCCGCAACCACTAAAAACTTCGACAGAGAAAGCGTGGTCACCCTCCTCCATTCAGCCATTGATCACACTGAGGTACTTTCTTTAAGTTTGACTTGGGACTGGCGCAACCAATTTGTATCCTATCTGCAGGACGGTACACTCCCACTCGACAAAAAAGAAGCAAAGAAGCTCCGCGTACAGGCCGTCAGGTATTTCCTGATAAACCACGAGCTCTACAAAAGGACGTTTGGCGGACCCCTAGCCACGTGCCTAGGGCCGCACCAAATAAGACCAGTACTCGAAGAGGTATACGAGGGTCACTGCGGTACCCATACAGGCAACCGCACCCTCGTATGCTGCATAATACGAGCTGGTTATTATTGGCCCACCATGAAGAAAGAGGCCGCGGAATATGTTCGCCGATGCAAACAATGTCAAAAGTATGCCCCCATGATACACCAACCAGGAGAGCCCCTCCACTCAGTCACTTCCCCATGGCCTATCATCAAATGGGAAATGGATATAGTCGGTCCCCTGCCAACCGGACGAGGAAAGGTACGATTTCTATTAGTTTTAACTGACTACTTCTCCAAGTGGGTAGAAGCAGGTGCGTACGCCCAGATACGCGAACATGAAGTCATTGCCTTCATATGGAAGAATATCATCTGCAATTTCGGCATCCCCAAAGAAACCAGCTGCGACAACGGACGACAGTTTGTCGGTCAGAAGACGACAGAATTCTTTGACAAATGGAACATTAAGCGAATACTCTCCACGCCATACCACCCCTCCGCCAATGGCCAAGCAGAGTCTTCCAACAAAACAATACTGAGCATACTGAAAAAGAAACTCGAGAAAGCTAAAGGGCTATGGCCCAAGCTACTATCGGAAGTATTGTGGGCGCACCAGACCACACCAAAATCCTACACAGGGGAAACACCATATTCACTGGTCTACGGAACCGATGCAGTCATACCAGTCGAAGTCGGCGAACCAAGCTTGAGGTATTCACATACCAGCAGAACAGAGAACGACGTAAATAGGCGTCAACACCTCGACGAGGCCGAGGAAAGAAGAGAAATGGCGCACATAAGAATGGTGGCTCAGAAACAAAAAGTCGAAAGATACTACAACAAAAGAGCCAAAGTAAGACCACTCAAAGTGGGAGACTACGTCCTCAAAGCAAAAAAATTGGCATCAAAAGACCCAAGCGAAGGAAAACTAGGACCAACTGGGACGGACCCTACAAAATCACAGCAGCAGCAGGTAAAGGAGCATTCCAATTAGAAACAATGGAAGGAAGAACTCTCCACAATAATTGGAACGTCGCCCACCTCAAGTACTTCCATTTCTAAAAGGCGTCTCCCGAGTCACACTCTTTTTCCCTTACCCGAGTTTTGTCCCAATTAGGTTTTCTCGGGAGGTTTTTAACGAGGCGGCAGAGGGGATACCTGGAGATATTTGCGAAACGAGTTTATCATACCAGCCACTCCATGCGCTCCCCTAGCTGACATGACATAGGGACTGGACTAGCATGATCTCCAATGTATGAACGGCTAAGACCATCTCCAATGTATGAACGGCTAAGGCCATCTCCAATGTATGAACGGCTAAGGCCATCTCCAATATATGAATGGCTATGGCCATCTCCAATGTGTGAACGGCTAAGGCCATATCCAATGTGTGAACGGCTAAGGCCATCTCCAATGTATGAACGGCTAAGGCCATCTCCAATGTATGAATGGCTACGGCCATCTCCAATGTGCAAATGGCTAAGGCCATCGTCATCAATAAGTCGACCCAGCTCGACTATGACAAACGAGTAATTCGACGACAGTTGAAGTTACGTACATGGCTACGGCCATCCCCAACGTGTAAATGGTTAAGGCCATCGTCGTTAATAAGTCGACCCAGCTCGACTATGACAAACGAGTAATTCGATGACGATCGAAGTTACATACATGGCTAAGGCCTTCGACAATATTATCTCTAAGGCCATCGTCGTCAATAAATCGACCCAGCTCGATTACGACAAACGAGTAATTCGACGACGATCAAAGTTACGTACATGGCTACAGCCATCTCCAACGTATAAATGGCTAAGGCCATCATTGTCAATAAGTCGACCCAGCTCGACTACGACAAACGAGTAATTCGACGACAGTCTAAGTTACGTACATGGCTACGGCCATCTCCAACGTATAAATGGTTAATGCCATCGTCGTCAATAAGTCGACCCAGCTCGACTACGACAAACGAGTAATTCGACGACAGTCAAAGTTACGTACATGGCTACGGCCATCCCTAACGTGTAAATGGCTAAGGCCATCGTCGTCAATAAGTCGACCCAGCTCGACTATGACAAATGAGTAATTCGACGACAGTCGAAGTTACGTACATGGCCACGGCCATCCCCAACGTGTAAATGGCTAAGGCCATCGTCGTCAATAAGTCGACCCAGCTCGACTACGACAAACGAGTAATTCGACGACAGTCGAAGTTACGTACATGGCCAAGGCCATCTACAATATTGCAGCTAAGGCCATCATCGCCAATAGTCGCCAACCCTGTTCGACTACGGCACAAGGCACGTAAATAACAGATGAAGCGATGCCATTATTAGCTAAAGCCACCACTATTTAGCATCGAAGCCGCCTCCTATCGGCGAATAACACAAACAACATTCGAGAAGCACACTGATAATCCTACAAGTAAGCGAGAATCTGCTCTGCGGAGACGAGATACCAAAAAATAAAAGATACAAAAGGAAGAGAATAACAGTAAAAGTATAACTTCCATTATCATCCAAAAATGCATGTACAAAAGGACCCATTTACACTTCCAAATACAACAAAACAAAATGTATACAGTCCTAAGGGGCTTCGCCATTTTGCTCACCGTCCCCCGCCGAACCGCCATCTCTACTACCGCCCCCGGGATGATAAGTGGCAGAGATCCAGGACCCGGACCCTAGACGGTTAACGTCTTCGGAATTATAGCCCGCCCGGTCTGGGGAGTCGGAACTATACCCGCAGGCTTTGCGGGCGATGCGAGCTATGCACCGTTGCTCCTGAACCTCCGCCTCAGTAGCTCGACCCGCGGCTAAGAATTCCTCGAGCACGACTAGCTTGGACTCAGCATACACCCACATCTCATGCGCCTCACGATGCGCATCCTCATTAGACCTTGGTGCAGCAGACTACTTAAGGGCTTCAATCTCATCCTCCTTGGTATCAAGCTCCGCAGTCAAGGCAGCAACCTTGGCTCACAAATCAGCAGCTTCCGCCGCTACCCTACGGCCGACCTCCAGTTCCTCTTCCTTTGACTGGAGGAGAGTCTCCAGCTCAATGTTCCGAGCCAAAGTGGCCATCAGCTGCTTATCAACTTGCTCCAGCTCAACCACCCTCCGTTTCAGCTGGGCCTCCGACTGCTCCAGGCCCTCATGGAAAACCCAAAATTCTGGGTCCTGCTGGAGTAGTTCCGCCAGCGCCTGATGCTTGGCACGGCACCGCTGATATTTCTTTATCACCTTATTAAAAGCGGCTGCCTTCCTTTGCGCTTGCTGCCTCCTCTCTACCTCTAAGATGAGAGTCTAAAAAAAAGTAAAAAGGGGAAAGGCAAGTCAGTATGCATCAAAGTTAACTTTATGGCACACGAAGAAAATCGAAAACTACCTGCAAGGCCGCGCCAGTGACCCTCTGGGATAGTTCCCCGTCACTAACACCATTTAGCACTTCACGCTCAGCGGCCGCACATAATAGGTCATATCCGTGGCGGCCTGCTCGCTGTGTTGCAACAGGTTATACCCTCCTGGGATCAGGATTTGACGGTTGGATCTACCTTCCGTCATCCCCACGCGGGCCGAACCCGTCGTTTTCTTAAAAGAATTATTTTTAAAAGAACTATTCGGGTGCCAAAAGAAATAGTATGAAACGATTTACTCTATTATTTTTCTATAAAGTTAGTGTTCAAAGCGTCGTAGGTGGTGGAGTAAGGGGTTAGATTAGAATAAGTAAAAGGTTAAAAACAATCAAAATATAAAATTTATCGACACATGATGTTAACACCAATTACATTAATTTATCGTAATTAAGTGATATATTAGGACGAAAGTATTTAGTTAGTTATGGTTAGCGATAAAAGTGTATAAAAATGACATATATTGTATACTGTTATAAATATATTATATTATGGATGTTCATTTAGTACTTCATTGTAAATAAGCTTCCTAAAGAAGTTTATCCATATGGGACTCCGCCGTAAATATGCTTATCTATTTAGTACTCTATTGGAAATAAATCTCCTGAAGAAGCTTATCACTTCGGTACCCGGTTATGGATAAACATTACCCCCGGTAGAAGATTATTCATACCGGGTATAATAAGTTTATCCTTTCAGCATCCGGTTATGGATAAATATTACCCCCGATAGAAGATTATCCATAGCGGGTATAATGAGTTTATCCTTTCAGTACTCCGTTATGGATAAACATTACTCTTAGTATAAGATTATCCATATCGGATATAGTAAAAGCTTACACACCAGCTTGTAGTAGCTTACACAGCAGCTTGGAGTAGCAGCTTACACAGCAGTTTATAGTAGCTTACACAGCAGGTTGTAGTAGCAGCTTACACAGCAGCTTGCAGTAGCAGCTTACACAACAGCTTCCTTTCTTCTATAAATAGAAGAGTTTTCAGTTCATTATGTACATCAGTTTGAATTCGAATAATATATCAGTCTCTCTCTATACTTGTCTTTACATTACAGTCTTTATTTTATAACACGTTATCAGCACGAGACTCTGCCATCTCGAGCAAATATTTTGAAAGTATCTGAGGTAAGAACTTTCTTTTCCTAAATAATGTCAAATCTTTCTAAACTTGAATTTGTAGCCCTGGATATATCGGGCAAAAGCTATATGTCTTGGGTGCTTGATGCTGAAATTCATCTTGATGCGATGGGTCTGGCAGACACCATCAGTGATAAAAATCAGGCATCAAACCAAGACCGTGCCAAAGCAATGATATTCCTACGCCATCACCTTGATGAAGGCCTGAAAATGGAATATCTTACTGTTAAAGATCCAGTCATACTGTGGAATAATTTGAAAGATAGATATGACCACCTGAAGATGGTCGTTCTTCCACAGGCACGATATGATTGGACTCATCTAAGGCTACAAGATTTTAAATCTATTAGTGAGTATAATTCTGCTATGTTCAGAATTATTTCCCAATTAAAATTATGTGGTGATAATATTACTGATTATGATATGTTGGAGAAAACTTTCACCACTTTTCATGCCTCGAATATGCTCCTGCAGCAGCAATATCGAGAGATGGGATTTAAAAGGTATTCTGAACTTATCTCACATCTTCTTATAGCCGAGCAACATAATGGGCTATTAATGAAAAACCATGAAAGTCGACCTACTGGTTCTTGTCCATTCCCTGAAGTGAATGAGACAAACTTCCACCAAGCTAAACGTGGAAAAGGTCGTGGCCCCAGTCGTGGTCATGGCCGTGGTCGGGAAAGAAATCCCAATCATGGTAATAATAATGCACCAAAGAACCCTCCTCGCCACCAGCAGTGGAAAAGGAAGGAACAAAAGCATGAAGCGGTGCAAGCACCAAATACAGAGAGTGCATGCTATAGATGTGGAGGAAAAGGGCACTGGTCACGTACCTGTCGTACGCCAAAGCACCTGGTTGAGCTTTATCAAGCCTCCTTGAAGAAGGCAGAGAAAAATGCTGAAGCAAATTTTATCTCTGAAGATAATTTTGACTTCATGCATTTAGATGTAGCTGATTACTTTGCACTCCCAGAAGGAGAAACAAGTCATGTAATCGGTAGTGAATCTGTAGAAATATAAATATTTTAATTTTTGTTGTTTATAATAGATAGTATGGTTATGTAATTGTTGTACATAAATAAAAGTTATATTTTGATAATGATGTTTACTATAATATATTTTATTTATGTCATTTTGAAGAATATGGATAATCCTCAAATTATGTTTGGATCAAAGACAAATCATGAAGATATTTGTGTTATTGATAGTGGAACAACTCATGCCATATTCAGGGATCAGAAATACTTTTCTTATTTGCATAAGGAAAAAGCAAATGTTTCAACAATTTCTGGTAATATAAGTTTGATTGAAGGCTCCGGAAGAGCCATTATCTTTTTGTCTAAGGGAACAAAACTTATTATAGACAATGCATTATTCTCCTCCAAGTCCCGAAGAAACTTGTTGAGTTTTATAGATATCCGCCGAAATGGTTATCATGTTGAGACAATAAATGAAATAAACATGGAATATCTTTGTATTATAAAGAATATTTCTGGCCCGAAATGCATTGTAGAAAANCCATTAAAGAACTTGAAGATTCTTACAAATGACGAATTTTCTTGTGATGCTTGTTATCAAGGCAAAATGATCACTAGACCATCACTAATGAAGGTTGGCATTGAATCCCCTGCCTTTTTAGAGCGTATACATGGGGATATATGTGGACCTATTCACCCAACAAGTGGGTTGTTTAGATATTTTATGGTCCTAATAGATGCATCTTCAAGATGGTCTCATGTGTGTCTACTATCATCTCGTAACCTGGCGTTTGCAAAGCTATTAGCCCAAATAATTTGATTAAGGGCACAATTCCCAGATTATCCTATAAAGGCTATTCGCCTCGATAATGCTGGAGAATTCTCATCTCAAGCTTTTGATGATTATTGTTTATCAGTTGGGATAAAAGTTGAACATCCTGTAGCTTATGTTCATACTCAAAATGGCCTTGCAGAGTCATTTATTAAACGCCTACAATTGATAGCAAGACCACTACTTATGAAAACAAAATTGCCCACTACTGTTTGGGGTCATGCTATCTTGCATGCAGCATCACTTATCCGACTCAGACCGACACATTATAATAAATATTCTCCGTCACAATTAGTTTTTGGTCATGAACCAAATGTTGCCCATTTACGAATTTTCGGATGTGCTGTATATGTGCCAGTAGCACCACCACAGCGCAGTAAGATGGGACCACAGAGAAGGATAGGAATATATGTTGGGTTTGAATCACCCTCTATTATTCGCTATCTTGAACCATTGACAGGAGATTTATTTACTGCTCGATTTGCAGATTGTCGGTTTGATGAAATAAATTTCCCACAATTAGGGGGAGAGAAAAAGGAAATCAAAAGAGAAATTGTGTGGAAAGTTTCATCATTATCTCACTTTGATCCACGTACCCCTATATGTAATCAGGAGGTCCAGAAGATCATCCATTTACAGAATATAGCAAATCAAATGCCAGACGCATTTACTGATTTGAAAAGGATAACTAAGTCACATATCCCTGCAGAGAATGTGCCTATCCGAATTGATGTTCCAGTAGGACCATCTACTAGCATGAGAGCTAGTGAACCTAAAGCACGCCTGAAGCGTGGTAGGCCTTTGGGTTCTAAGGATCGAAATCCTCGAAAAAGAAAATCGGCAAATGATCAAAATGATACCATGAAGGGATCTCCTGAAGAGACCCAAGATCTAATTAGTTCTGAGATTCCTGAAGAAATCAATGAACCCGAAGCTCATGTAAGTGAAGAACTTTTAATAAGTTCGACCGGTGATGGGATTAATTTAAATCGTTCTGAAATAGTGGTGGATAATATCTTTGCATATAATGTTGCACTTAATATTATGCAAGATAGTGAGGATCTTGAACCTCGATCTGTCGAAGAATGTCGACAAAGATCTGATTGGCCAAAATGGCAAGAGGCAATTCAATCGGAATTGAAGTCACTTGCTAAAAGAGAGGTATTTGGACCAGTAGTCCAAACACCTGCTGGTATAAAACCAGTTGGTCATAAATGGGTTTTTATGCGAAAAAGGAATGATAAAAATGAAGTTGAAAGATACAAAGCTCGCCTTGTTGCACAAGGATTCTCACAACGACCTGGAGTCGATTTTGATGAAACATATTCACCTGTTATGGATGCCATAACATTTCGATATCTCATCAGTTTAGCACTGCATGAAAAGCTTGAAATACATCTAATGGATGTAGTTACAGCTTATTTGTACGGTTCACTTGATAATGAAATTTATATGAAAATCCCTGAAGGATTTAAAATGCCTGAAGCGAATTCAAAATCTTAGGAAATTTATTCAATTAGATTACAAAGATCTTTATACGGTTTAAAGCAATCCGGGCGCATGTGGTATAATCGCCTTAGTGAATATTTGCTGAAAGAAGGTTACATAAATGATGTTATTTGTCCATGTATTTTTATAAAGAAAATGGCATCAGAATTTGTTATACTTGCTGTTTATGTTGATGACATAAATCTTGTTGGAACTCCAGAAGAGCTCCAAAAGGCAATTGAATATCTTAAGAAAGAATTTGAGATGAAAGATCTTGGAAAGACAAAACTTTGTCTTGGTCTGCAAATTGAACATTTAGCAAACGGGATCTTTATCCATCAATCTGCCTATACAGAAAGAGTCTTAAAACGCTTTTACATGGACAAAGCGCATCCATTGAGTACACCAATGGTTGTTCGATCACTTGAAGTGAATAAGGATTTGTTCCGGCCTCCAGAAGAGGACGAGGAACTCCTTGGTCCCGAAGTACCCTATCTTAGTGCAATCGGTGCACTAATGTATCTTGCTAATGTTACAAGGCCTGACATAGCATTTTCTGTTAATTTACTAGCAAGATATAGTTCTACTCTTACACAGAGACATTGGAACGGGATTAAGCATATATTGCGATATTTAAAGGGAACTCTTGATATGGGTTTGTTTTATGCTAACAAAGATAGTGTAAATCTTGTTGGTTATGCAGATGCAGGTTATTTATCTAATCCCCATAAAGCTCGATCTCAAACCGGGTACGTATTTACATATGGAGGTACTGTCATATCATGGCGCTCCATAAAGCAATCTATTGTTGCTACTTCTTCAAATCACGCTGAAATAATAGCTATTCATGAAGCAAGTAGGGAATGTGTATGGTTGAGATCAATAATTCATTTTATTCGAGAAAAATGTGGTTTGGAATGTGAGAAAAGACCCACAATTTTATATGAAGACAATGCTGCATGCATAGCTCAATTGAAGGGAGGATTTATAAAAGGAGACAGAACGAAGCACATTTCACCAAAATTGTTCTACACACACGACCTTCAGAAAAATGGTGACATTGATGTGCAACAAATCCGTTCAAGTGATAATCCAGCAGATTTATTCACTAAATCTTTGCCAACTTCAACTTTTGAGAAGATGGTATACAATATTGGAATGCGGAGACTCAAATATTTGAAACAAGGTTTTCATCAGGGGGAGTAAAATACGCGATGCACTCTTTTTCCCTTACTAAGGTTTTTTCCCATGGGGTTTTCCTTATAAGGTTTTTAATAAAGCGCCTAGCAATGCGTATTACTAAACATGTGTACTCTTTTTCCTTCACTAGGATTTTTTTCCCACGTGGTTTTTCCTAGTAAGGTTTTAACGAGGCACATTATCTTTTAATGAACATTCAAGGGGGAGTGTTATAAATATATTATATTATGGATGTTCATTTAATACTCCGTTGTAAATAAGCTTCCTAAAGAAGCTTATCCATATGGGACTCCGCTGTAAATATGTTTATCTATTTAGTACTCTACAGGAAATAAGTCTCTTGAAGAAGCTTATCACTTCGGTACCCGGTTATGGATAAACATTACCCCCGGTAGAAGATTATCCATACCGGGTATAATAAGTTTATCCTTTCAGTATCCGGTTATGGATAAACATTACCCCCGGTAGAAGATTATCCATAGCGGGTATAATGAGCTTATCCTTTCAGTACTCCGTTATGGATAAATATTACTCTTAGTATAAGATTATCCATATCGGATATAATAGCAGCTTACACACCAGCTTGTAGTAGCTTACACAACAGCTTGGAGAAGCAGCTTACACAACAGCTTGGAGAAGCAGCTTACACAGCAGCTTGTAGTAGCAGCTTACACAGCAGCTTGCAGTAGCAGCTTACACAGCAGCTTCATTTCTTCTATAAATAGAAGAGTTTGCAGTTCATTATGTACATCAGTTTGAATTCGAATAATATATCAGTCTCTCTTTATACTTGTCTTTACATTACAGTCTTTATTTTATAACATATACTTATTTGTTGATGTAAATATTAAATGTAAACAAAATTTTCCCGAGAATTATCTCATTATTCTAATCCTATGATCTAAAGAAAACTCAAATATAAGCTAGTGTTTGGACATAGATTTAATTAAAACTTGAAAAAAGAATTTTTAAAGTTGTGTTGAATTTTTTTTTTAAAAAATTGAAGTTGTGTTTAGACGTGCATTTTATTTTGATGAAAAGTTGAAGTTTCGTGAGTGAGAGCAAAATTTTCACAAAAAAAATTGCCCTAAATCAGTTTTTGAAAATTTGAAATGTTTTGCAATTTTTCCTCCAAAACATAATCATATTTCATAAATAAATAATGTTTTTAATATTTTTTTTTTGACAAAATAAAGTCAAAATCTACGACCAAACAGGAGCTAATAGTAGGAGACTAGCTAGGAGTAACATGATGTTTTGTCTCCCAGTCAAACCCCAAAATCCATAAACGAAAATGTCCTTACACCCATGCTTTAGAGGCGAATTCAAGATTTAAATTTTATGGGTTTTGATTTATAATTTTATCACATTCTATCTAATTCAATGGGTTAATTTATTATTTATATACATTTAATAATTTTTTAGGCTGAAATATAGGGTATGAGCGAAAGCTATAGATTTAAATGAACTCATAGCCTCTATACCGGATATACACCTGCTTGCTCCCCATACCGGATATACACCTGCTTGCTCCCCATATGTACTGTTTATCAAACGACAAGTCAAACAATTAAAAAAAGAAGAAGAGGTGGGATAGATATGATATTTTTACCTTTAATAAGAGGTCTTAGAATCTGAGTCTTGAGAATAGAAAAAATTCTAATAGAAAAAAATATTTTTCTCTTTAATTGGTCTTATACTGTGTGAATTCAAATTAATCATTGATTAACAAAAGCACCATGTTAGAAGAAATTGAACATTAAAAAGATAAGCAACATATTTTTCATATAAGAAGAAATTATTGTTTTTTTTGTTTCTTTTAAAAATATATATTTTTATATTTTGCACGTTTTTAGTTTCAACATCCAATTTTACATGTAGTGGCAGGACTTTCTCATAATTGACAAAGATTGTGAATTCCAGCCTATCATTACCACCTCAACGAAAACAATTTCACGTGTCTAATTTGGGGGGGGGGGGGAAGTTATACATGCACACCAAGAACTTTTCTCGACAAAAATTACAACGCTTTAGGGTGTGTTTGGTACGTCGGAAAATATTTTTCGGAAAATATTTTTTAATTTTTTCATATTTGATTAGTTTAAATATTTTCATTATTAATTTATTTTCTTCCAATTGGAGGAAAATATTTTCCTTATCAAAAGAAGGGAAAATATTTTCCAAAGCTCCTTCTCAACTTTCCTACCTTCACCG
>MU670948.1:72588-91650 GCA_026770625.1 Nicotiana glauca | reverse complement strand
CCCCCAAAAGAATAATTTAAATATATTTTTCAGTTTTAATTTTATTATTTATCGGTTTAAAGGCTTAAAATTTTACAAGTTTCAAAATTATAAGTTCGGAGGTTTACGGGTTTAGAAATTATAAAGTTTACGGGTTCGAAATTCCGCAGTTTTGAAAGTTTAGCGGTTCGAAACTTTATGAATTTTGTAGGTACGGAAGGTTGTCGGTTTGAAAGTTTATGGCTTTCTGTTTATTATATCTAAATTATTTATGCATACTCATGATAAGTCATTTTCCTTAGTTTGCGTACCAAACACCGAAAAATGAATAAGATTACTACTTGTTTTTCAAGAAAATATTTTCTTGTTTTCCGTTATACCAAACACGCCCTTAGTGTATGAATTCTCACTTATTATATTTCTCTATTTAAATAAAATCTTCTGTTTTAATAAAATGAGAGAAACAAATCTTTTTCTCCCACTTGTTCTTTTTTGTCATTAAAGGGGAGTATTAACGTCAGATGCGTATGTAGTGTTATAGTATCGGGTTCATCTGAACTTAGTATTTTCGACTTATACGGAGTATAAAATTTAGTATAAAAGTTTACTAAAATTGCAAAATATAATTGGTCTGAACCTATAACTTTAAAAATATGATAGATTAATACTAAGAACCTTAAAGGTTGAATCCATAAAATTTAAATTATGGATCCGTCTCTGCTTAGCTTAACGACTAAATTGGTTTTAATGTAACCAAAAAGTCACTGATTCAAGCTATGAAAATAGCTTTTTATAAAAATACAAGATAAGACTATGTACGTAAAACCTAATATTATTCAGCCTTTCCCCGAACTGTGTATACCGGGGGGTTGTAGTTCACTAAATGCTCTTGTTCTTCGCTTTTTAATTATTTCCTTATATTTTTTCCTCCTTTTGTAATTCTTTGTCCTAGTTGATGTAATTTTATATTTATTGGGGATAATTTCACATAAATATAACTCACACATCTGACTTGCAACATAATAGACCAGTCATAACTTTACAAATCTGTAGCCCAAAAATAATCGGCTAATATTTGAAAAAAGAGTATTTTCTAGCTTTTTTATTCGGCGACAGAGTTTAATCAGGACAATTATCTTATTTAGATGAAGTCATGAGATTTTCTAATTCTTCCGTCGTATAATTTTGATATTTCTCCCCCTATTTGTCTTTACTGCTGCAAGTTATCCCCCAATTTTTCGCTGATTCTACTTATATGGTAAAATTTAGAAACAATTGCTGCAAGTTCGTGATTTGGTGGAGAATCAACAAGGAAAGCAGATTTATACATGAATTATTCCAGAAAAAGGAAGAAAACATGAAAAAAAAATTAATTTGATTATACATATGCAGTACATGTATAATGATGTATAACTATGTATAAACTTGTATATGGAATGTATAATAATGTATATCAAAAGAATAAGAGAAAGAGAAGAAGAAGAAGATAAGTGATGTTATTAACATATATACACATTTATACACAATTATTGTATAAGTGATGTTATGAACATATATACACATGTATTCCAGCAATTTGAGAAGAAACAAAAAATTATTAATGGAAGATAAACGCATTTTGTCTTAAAAGAATTCACATTGCACAAAAAAAAAGGACTCCAAGAAATAGCGATTTAGTCTCCTTGAAGAGATGTTTATTACAGTAATGGAAAAGGCCTTCGTGTTAGATTGAATGAGAGAATGACTACTGCAATTAAAAGAGGAAGAAGAATTTGGATATAGGTTTTGGTGAAAAGTTGAAGAAAGATAAAGGAGGTTGTCGCTATGTTAACCGATGAAAATAAACTATGCATTACCAGCAAAATGGACTATGCCGGGTAAAGTTCCAAAACATAGGCTATTTTTTGTTCTGAAATTGAGCCGACTGACATAGGATGTAATTCTTAAAGACGGGATAATTTTACAAAAATATAACTCATACATCTGACTTGCAACGTAATAGCCCAGTCTTAACTTTACAAATCTGTAGCCCAAAAATAATCGGCTAATATTTGAAAAAAGAGTATTTTCTAGCTTTTTTATTTGGCAACAGAGTTTAATCAGGACAATTATCTTATTTAGATGAAGTCATGAGATTTTCTAATTCTTCCGTCGTATAATTTTGATATTTCTCCCCCAATTTGCCTTTACTGCTGCAAGTTGTCCCCCAATTTTTCGTTGATTCTACTTATATGGTAAAATTTAGAAACAATTGCTGCAAGTTCGTGATTTGGCGGAGAATCAACAAGGAAAGTAGATTTATACATGAATTATTCTAGAAAAAGGAAGAAAACATGAAAAAAAAATTAATTTGATTATACATATGCAGTACATATATAATGATGTATAACTATGTATAAACTTGTATATAGAATGTATAATAATGTATATCAAAAGAATAAGAGAAAGAGAAGAAGAAGATAAGTGATGTTATGAACATATATACACATTTATACACAATTATTGTATAAATGATGGTATGAACATATATACACATTTATTCCAGCAATTTGAGAAAAAACAAAAAATTATTAATGGAGGATAAACGCATTTTGTCTTAAAAAAATTCACATTGCACAAAAAAAAAGGACTCCAAATATAAATAGTGATTTAGTCTCCTTGAAGAGATGTTTATTACAGTAATGGAAAAGGCCTTCGTGTTAGGTTGAATGAGAGAATGACTGTTGCAATTAAAAGAGGAAGAAGCATTTGAATATAGATTTAGGTGAAAAGTTGAAGAAAGAAAAAAGAAGGATAAAGGAGGCTGTCGCTAGGTTAACCGATAAAAATAGGCTATGCATTATCAGCAAAATGGACTATACCGGGTAAAGTTTCAAAACATGGGTTATTTTTGGTTTTGAAATTGGACCGACTAATATAGGATGTAATTCTGTCTTTTTATTGAGCTGAAGGACTATCCGAAATAATCTTTATGCTTTTATAATATAGGGATAAAATACATGTATATATTATCTTTCTTACTTATATGAATATATCGAATATGTCATTGTTGTTGTCAAATTTCTTTTCTCTTCTTTCCAAGCAAAGGTTGTGTCTCTTTTTCCCTTATTTTCCTTCTATTCTCATTTACCTTGTTCATGCACATATATTCACTCTTCATGATTCAATGTAGTAAACCTAAAATTTTGGTCTTTATGCTTATCCAACCGCAGCTTCCACAAGTCTGGCGGTCCACGCTCCCTTAAAAGTCACTGTTTTCTTATGTCATTTTCGCCCTCTCGTACTTATCGCTCAATTTTCATGCATATCAGCTGCATATCTTATCGGGTCCCTTAGCGCCCACTCGCTTGCGCGTTGATTACACGCTCCCACGTGCCAGCTCATCTTCCACACGTAATTCTACACGTGTCTGCAGATATTTCATTGTCCAGGGTAAAATTACGACTTTATCCTCTGCTGCGTCTATAGTTATAGGTAGGGGTGTTCATAAAAACCCGAAAAATCGAACCAAACCGACAAAAAAAAAGATGCTTTTTGGTTTGGTTTGGTTTTGGTTTTAAATTTTAAAAACCGATCAAATTTGGTTTGGTTTTGGTTTTAATCAGAAAAAACAAAAAAAAATCGAACCAAACCGACTATATGAGTAGCTATTATATATATATATATAAAGTTTTAAAAATTTAATGGCAAATGTTAATAGTTTGCACTTTTAGTATAGTTCTTTACCTTTACATTCTAGTTTAACCGGTGGTTTTCTTTTGTTGAGTGTAAGAATCCATTTCCTGTTAAAAATAATATATTTTTAATTGAGTCCTTAAATTATTCATCACTATTTGATTTAATTATCATCAATATATCTTGGTAAATAATGGATTTCTCAAAGGGCAATTGATTTGATAGTGTTACGTTGAAAATGCAGTCTCCGGAATATGTGTTTGGTAGTATATGTTGTATATTTAAGAAAAAACCGACAAATAACCGAAAAAATCGAAAACCCGACAAGACCCGACATAAACCGAATCGAGAAAAAACCGACTTAATTGGTTTGGTTCTAATATTTAAAAAACCGACTTAATTGGTTTGGTTTCTTTTTAGGAAAAAACTGATCCAAACCGAACCATGAACACCCCTACTATAGGTCAGAACTTACTATGCCAAATTTTAGTTTATGAATACTACATCTGTTCCAGTTTATGTGAACCTATTTTTTTTAGTCCGTTCCAAAAAGAATGATCTCTTTCTAAATTTGATAACAATTTTGCTTAAACTTACAATTCTACCGTTAATGAGAATTTTTTATAACCATATAAATACTCTGGCCCCTTCTTGACTTGTTTAGGATCACAAATTTCAAAAATGTTCATTTTTTCTTAAATTTCGTGTACAGTCAAATAGGTTCACATAAATTTAAACGGATAGAGTATATCGTAACTCATTTATTCGTATTGAAAGTTTGATTAATTTGAATTCATATCATATAATATCTTTAAAGAAGTAAATGCCCCTACCATAATTGTTTAGTTCCTAAAATTTGCATCTTACCTCTAATTAAGGGTGAGGAATGCACTTCTTCTCACCACAATCTTTAATGGTCATTCACTCCTTATATATTTGAGAAAGTTAGTGTATTGGGAAAAATTATATATATATATATATATATATATATATATGGTGACGTGTAATGACACGTGGGATGGTCAATAAATTATAATTAGCCACGATTCAAGAATTACAAAGCAGGTACGAGTAAGGAAAAAGGAAGAGGCACGGGACAAGAGGTTCGGCGCTCGTACCTATTTAAGTTTATTTACATACGAGCAATGGAAAGAATAAATCTGGCTATAGAAAATGGTGCATATACGGCATTTAATGAGTATTAAATGCTGAGTCCGTTAAGGAATATATACATTCAATGTAATGATTGTGTAACGTAGCATTCAATGTCATTAATTACTCATAATAGCCTCATTATGATTTAGACATAACGGACATTCCCAAAGGAACCTATAAAAGGGAGATATGTAATCAGTTGTGGAACACAAGACACTATTGGAAAATACTTTGATTTACTGGCTTTCATATCATATTATTCTCAAATTTCTTTCTTTATATACTTTTCCGATTATCAGTAACCCGTATTCTTCTAAATTCTAGCTTTGGCTAAAAATCTATTTTTTTGGTTAAACAAATTGGTTCCGTTACTGGGAATCTGATAATCAATTATATCTCAACTTGATTTTCTTTGTTGTATCACCTATGTCGAACAACAATGACAATATCCAAGGAAACCAAGAAAATCAATCGAACCAACAACTTCAGGGAGATCTGCGAGACAATAATGCATTAGTTCCTTCTCTAGAAGGTTCACCACGTCGATCTCGTGAAGGAACTCGTGAAGGATCTTACACAGAAGAACAGGTTCAATTTGAGAATGTTGAAGTTATGGATGCTGCTTTACAAAAACTTATCGCTACTCAGGTCAACAAAGCTTTACAAGCTTTTGTTAATCAATTACCTGTTGTTCCACCCACACCTACTCCAAACAACAATACTTTGGAGAATCCTCGTTCTAGATTGGTTAATTCAGGTAGCGGTGGAACCCCCAGTGAAACACAGGAGGGAGACCCAGGTAATCCAGTATATTCTGATTTACAAAATCTAGTTTTAACATTGCAGAAACAACTTAAGGAGCAAAATGACCGCATAGAAAAAATACCTGGAGTACCGCCCGTGATCAAGGGGGTAGATATAGATAAATATTCTCAACAACCTTGGAAGCCAAGTGTCGCCGCTCTCCCAATTCTAAAGAAGTTCAAGATGCCTGATATTCCAAAGTATGATGGGACAACAGACCCGCGAGACCACGCTACTGCATTTACAACAGGTGTCAAGGGCAATGACATGACTAAGCAGGAGATTGAATCAGTCTCGTTCAAAAAATTCGGTGAAACACTCACTAAAGGGGCACTAACATGGTATTATCTTTTGCCTGGAAATTCTATAAATTCTTTTGCTGAGCTTGCAGATTTATTTATCAAAGCACACTTGGGAGCTCAAAAAGTTGAAAAGAGAATGGAAGACATCTTCAAAATCAAGCAAGGAGATTCGGAGTTGCTTAGAGAATTCGTGGACAGATTTCAAAGGGAAAGAATGACGTTGCCACGAGGACCTGACAATTGGGTGGCCATAGCCTTCACCAGCAATTTGAACGAGAAGATTTCAGAAGCTACGATGCGACTCAAAGAAAGCCTTCGAGAATTCCCAGCAATAACACTGAATGATGTCTACAACAGATACAGTACAAAGATGAGGATTGAAGAAGATATTATTTTACTATATAAAACAGAAGAAAAAGTAAGCTCAAGGCGTGTAGAAAATGAAAAAAGATTTGGAAAAAAAGGTACGAGCCTTACATGGGACCTGTGGGAAAGGACTCACGGTCAAGGCAAGATAATCAAAGGTACGATCACAAACCTAGAAATAGGGAATCAAGCTCCTCATCAAGGCTCGGGAACGATCGAAACACACGCAGGTCACGAGACAATGATGGAAGTCTAAAGGCAAGTTTCGGTGGTTACAATTTCAAAGTAAGCACCTCTGAACTCGTAGTTATTTTAAGAAGCATGGGAGATAAGGTATGATGGCCAAAGGAGATGAGATCAAATCCGAACAGACGAAACCCTGATCATTGGTGTGAATTTCACAACGACCGCGGGCATAAAACAACAGATTGCGGATTTCCGCAGGGTGAAGTCGATCATTTGTTAAAACAAGGATATCTACTGACTTATTCAGTGAAAAAGGTAAACAAGCATACATGAAGAACAGGCAGGAGCCTCTGAAACCACCCTCGCCCAAAAGAACTGTCAATGTTATAAGTGGGGGCAAAGATATCAATGGCGTCTCATATACTGCAGCTAATAAGACTTCCAAGATAACAATCACTCATGGGAAGCTATTGCAACATGTACTGGAAGAAGAGAATATTACATTTAATGATGCAGATGCCAAGGGTATCTTAACTCCATATAACGACGCACTAGTAATATCTTTACTTGTACATGACACTAACGTGGAACTAGTTTTGATTGATCCAAGAAGTTCTGTAAACATTATTTTGATACGAGTAACACGCGAGATGCAAGCAGAAGATAAATTGGTTCCAAAAGCGCATACTTTGTCGGGATTTGACAACTCTAGTGTTGTAACGAAAGGAGAAGCAATACTTACTACATTTGCAGAAGGCGTTGTCAAAGATACCAAATTTCAGGCCGTAGATATGGAAATGGCTTACAACATAATTCTTGGGAGGCCATGGATCCATGACATGGATGTCGTTCCATCAACCTTACATCAAGTTATTAAATTTCCATCACCATAGGGAATATGTCAAATCAGAGGCAATCAACAAACATCTAGAAGCATCAATTCCGTTACAGATTCAACTGTTAAGGGTGAAGACAAATAGCAATTACAGAATTCAGGTGGGGGTAACACGGTGTCAACCTCAACTGAACAAGGGCAAATAGATGTGGATTCAAGACCTAATACTATTCAAGAACCAGAGGAAATGAGAACATCAAAACAACGATAGAAGAGTTAGAGGCTGTGGTTTTATTTATATATTGGCCCGAGAGAAAAGTGTATATATGAGCCAATCTTAGCCCGGAGGTAAAGCGTAAGTTGATTGAATTTTTAAAAGCTAATACAGATTGTTTTGCTTGGTCCCATTCTGACATGACAGGGATACCACCGGAGGTCATGACTCATAAATTAAATGAAGATCCATCATACCCTCCACTCAAGCAAGAGAAAATAAATCAAGGAACTTTTAAGAATCAGGTGATTCAAGAAGAAGTCCAAAAATTGCTAAAAATTGGTTCAATTTGTGAGGTAAAACATCCTAACTGGTTAGCTAACACTGTTGTGGTTCCTAAGAAGAACGGTAAGTGGCGAGTCTGTGTAGATTACACGGACCTTAATAAAGCCTGTCCAAAAGATTCTTTTCCTTTACCGCACATAGATCAACTAATTGATGCTACTGCAGGACATGAGCTATTAAGCTTCTTAGATGCATATTCAGGCTATAATCAAATCAAAATGGATCCAGAAGATGAGGAAAAAACTTCTTTCATAACAGACATGGGGACTTACTGTTATAAGGTGCAACGTATCAGAGGTTAGTTACCCAAATGTTTCAAGAGCATTTAGGTAAGACCATGGAGGTATATATAGATGATATGCTAGTTAAGAATCAGCATTCAGAAGATCATATATCGCATCTGTCTTACACGTTTAAAATTTTACGAAAATATAATATGAAGTTAAACCCAGAAAAATGTGCATTTGGTGTGCCATCAGGTAAGTTTTTAAGTTTTCTTGTTTCTAACCATGGTATTGAAGTGAATTTTGCACAGATTAAGGCCATTGAAGAAATCTCTTATATACTTTCAAACAAAAAAGAAGTTCAAAGATTGACAGGAAGAATCACAGCTTTGGGAAGATTCATTTCTAAATCATCGGAAAAATGTTTTAAATTCTTCTCAGCCCTTAAGAAGCAGGATCATTTTGAGTGGAATGAGGAATGTCAACAAGCACTTAGGAATTTGAAAACATACTTATCAAATCCACCTTTGCTAGCAAAACCAAAGGCTGGGGAGAAACTTTTCATTTATCTTGTTGTTTCAGAAGTAGCGGTAAGCGCTGTTTTGGTTCGAGAAGAACAAGGTAAACAATCTCCTATCTATTATGTTAGTAAATCTTTGTTAGATGCAGAGACACGGTATCCACAGTTGGAAAAACTAGCACTTGCTTTAATCATGGCATCTAGGAAGTTAAGACCATATTTTCAATGCCATCCCATTATTATAGTAACTGCATATCCCTTACGTAATATATTGCATAAGCATGAATTATCGGACAGATTAGCTAGATGGTCCATAGAGCTAAGTGAATATGAAATCACGTACCTACCTAGAATAGCAATAAAATCCCAAGTATTAGCCGATTTCGTGGCTGACTTTAACCAAGAGATGCAATTAGAAGCAGAAAAAGAAGTACAGATACTTAATGGGGCTAATCCAGGAATGTGGACTTTATTCACTAATGGATCATCTAACGTAAAAGGTGCAGGTTTAGGAATTGTCTTAGTACCACCTACGAGTGAAACTATTAGGCAAGCTATTAAATGTCACTCCATAACTAACAATGAAGTGGAGTATGAAGTTGTGATTGCAGGTCTAGAATTGGCACGAGAACTTGGTATAAATCAAGTAGTGATCAAAAGTGATTCGCAACTCGTGGTTAATCAAATGCTGGGGACTTACACGGCTAGAGAAACAAGGATGCAACAGTACTTGGAAAAGGTACGGAAACTGATAAAGCAATTCCAAACTTGGAAGGTCATACAAATACCAAGAGATGAAAATGTTGAAGCAGATGCCTTAGCCAATATCACATCTGCAGCTGATGTGGCAAATGATGCAAACGCCTCGGTTATACATTTATTTCACTCAGTTCCCAAATATGATAAGAATGAGGTAAATTTTAATAATTTAACTTAGGATTGGAGGAACGAAATTGTTGCTTTTTTGCAGTATGGTACCATCCCCGATGATAAGAGGAAAGCGCATGCACTTCCAAAAAAGGCTGCTCGGTACTGTTTAAAACAAGGGAATCTTTATCGTAAAATGTTTGGTGGTCCCTTAGCAAGATGCCTCAGACCTTCTCAAATGGAGTATGTAATGAGAGAAATACATGAGGGGCACTGTGGGAATCACGTAAGAGGAATATCACTGGTAAGAACCTTGATTAGAGCAGGGTACTATTGGACCAAAATGGAAGAAGAAGCAGAGAGTTTTGTGGCTAAATGTGATAAATGCCAGAGGTACGGTAACAATATGCACAGACCTGCAGAAGTATTACATCCAGTCATTGCACTGTGGCCATTTATGAAATAGGGAATGGATATAGTAGGACCTTTACCTCAAGCGAAAGGACAAGTAAAGTTTCTGCTCATACTTATTGATTATTTCACTAAATGGGTAGAGGCAGGAGCATTTAAACAGGTGCAAGAAAAAGAATTCAAAGATTTCATTTGGCAAAGTATCATATACCAATTTAGTGTACCAAAGGAAATCGTATGTGACAATGTCCCTCAATTTATCGGAGCTCAAGTCACAGAGTTTTTTTTGAGAGTTGGCAAATTAAAAGGATTACATCTACACCATATCATCCAGTGGGTAATGGGCAAGTAGAATCAATAAACAAGGTCATAATCAACAATTTAAAGAAACGATTAGAGGAGTCAAAGGGTAATTGGCCTGAAGTGTTACCGAAAGTTTTATGGGCATATCGCACAACAACAAAAACAAGCACAGGAGAAACACCCTTCTCTTTAGTTACGGAGCAGAGGCTTTGATTCCAGTTGAAATAGGAGAGCCAAGCACAAGATTCTCACAAGCAACACAAGAGTCTAATAACGAGGAGATGCGGGTCAATCTGGATCTATTGGAAGGCAGAAGAGAAGCTGCGTTAATAAGAATGGCAGCACAAAAATAAGTGATCGAACGATATTACAACAGGAAAGCACGCCTGAGATTCTAAAAAATTGGGGACTTCGTGCTTAAAAAGGTTTTTTAATCTACAAAGGAAGCCAACGCGGGTAGATTAAGTCCAACTTGGGAAGGACCCTACATAGTTCGTGATATTGCAGGAAAAAGGAGCGTATGAATTGGAAACAATGGATGGGAAGGTGCTTCCTTCACATTGGAATGCTGTTCATTTGAAGAAATACCACTTCTAAGGAAAAATCCACGGTCAGGTATCACCATGTTAAATTTTATTTTTTGAATTGTTAAAGTTTTACTAATGATTTTAGATGATAGGCAAAACGCTAACCCGTACTAAATGATGAGTCACGACCTGTAAGGCAAAATGGAATAAACTAAAATTTCTGGCCCAGGGTTACAATTATTCTGATAGAAATATAAACGGGTTAAGCAGTCTTCATCTATAATCGCACCTTCGAGTCCCGTATGTATTTCCTTTTCAGGAAAAGGACGACCAAGTGAAAGAGACTATCAAGTGCTCGAGGCTTCATACTTCAACACTCAAATATTTGGGGGACTACATAGTATATACAGTCACATGCATAAAAAAGGCAAAGAAGATTGAGGAAAAATCAAGCCTAGAAGAGTCAAGTACGGAGTGAAAGTTACGAAGTCATGGCATTCATCATAGTGTTCTTTCCCATGAGAAAAATGGAGTCATCTCTCAAACCCTTCCTAATGTTTTGGAGCTAAGGGGATCCAATATACCTCAAAACAGTTAGATTAAAGACTATGCACTAAAAGGGTTATAAGGAAAAATCCTGTATCTATTGTTCTTCTTTTGTAAAAATCCGTTACAAGGAAAACAATTACGAGAAAGTTATATATGTAATTCAAATACATGTAAAGAAATAAAAACTTGTCAAAGTTATTTCAAAGAAACATGTGTGTTCCTATTTCTTTTATCGTATGATAACATCATTATGAAGTTGAGACGTCTTCTTCATTAAGTGTCAAAATATAAAAGGGCCATCTTTTATAAAACTCATGTTATTTATCATGAGATTAACAGAAGTATTTTCAGAGAATAAAAATGCAGACTATTCTTTAGGTCCTTGAAAATAAAAGGCAAGAATAGAACAGACGGAAGTTTAATGATAATAAGAACTTCTTAATATTTAAAACTAAAGACTAAGTATAAACTTAGTCATCAAACTGTTTATACATGCCCCATGACAAGACTTGGGGACTTGTACTTCTAAAATCAACCCTCAAGTGATAACCAAGGGTTTGATTACAAAAAACTATCACAAGAATCCAAGAACTTTAAACATAGTTTTCCAAATAGGTACTTGCAAAAAAGGAATTTAAAGCAAATGTAAATATTTTCACTAAGAAGAAAGAGTTGAAGAAGGATCATCAGCGGGCTCAACTGGAACAACATTGTCAACAAATGAGGGTTGATCTTCAATCACAGCAATTGGAGCATCAACAGATGAAGTCTCATCTTGGCTTGCAACAAAAGGCACAATTGAGCTTGAAGAAGGTGCGACACCCGTGGCAATTTCAACGGTCACGGGGACTTCAACTGCAGGAGTCTCAGCCAAGGAAATTTCAATCACGGGAGCTTCAACCTCAGGAGATGAAAAATCTTGTATTTGTTGAGCTCGTCCAATGGTTTCATTCACCTTGGCTAATTCTGATTCCAGGTTGAAACCTTCTTGGCCTATTTCCACTAAGGTGTCACGACGAGAATTTAAGAAAGCCCAACTTATCTCAACATCGGTTTTCTCTTCAAGGAGTTCATAATCTTTCTCCAAAGTAGCGACTTCATTCTTAAGTTCTTCGTTCTCAACCAAAACAGAACTATAAGATGATTGAAGAGTGGCATGAGAGCTCTCTAAGGCACGTACCTTATTCATAGAAACTAAAAGTTCCTCTTGTTCCTGTGATAGGTTTTTCACAAGCTCCCCAGCATAAACTTCTTTCTGAGCCAACAAAGCCTTTAAAGCCCTATTTTCCTCATTGGCCTTGGATAGTTGCTCTGAAAAGGAATATTCTAGACGTTCTTTTTCCTTCTCAGCTTGGCTTGAGGAAAACTTAATCACCGCCAACTCTGAGGTTAATGCTTGAACTTGTTGTTCTAAGGTATTTTTTCTCTCCTGCAAGTCCTCCATGTCGATTTGGGCGCTTTCAAATTGATCCTTCTAGTTGTTTGCCTCCAACTGAGAGCCACGGGCAGCCTCTTCTTCATCATGAGTAGCCTTCTCCAAATCACGTGCCAACTTATCCAAGAGGGAGATTCGGTTCATTAGCTCAGTACCAATAAGATTAGCCTACATAAACAAAAAAGAGGATAGGTCAGAATTTCAGAGTTAAAAGTTTTTATAAAATAAATAAAAAAGGGGGAAGGAAAATACCTTTAGAGTGGCATGCACTATATCATTCATAAGGATCAAGTTGCTATGGCTTTCAAGTTTAGCTTTCTTAATGGGGCCAATCAAAGGCTCGAGCCAAATATCAGCTTGACCGAACTTTTTCAAAAGGCTGTTGTTGGCAGGAACCTCAATGGTTACGCTCCTCATAGCAATACTCCTACTTGAAGAGCCCACCTCCGTATGGTGAGGAAAATCTAAAGGAGGAGCGGTGGAAGGAGTAAAACTAGTGGAGGAAGGGACAAAAGCAACAGTTGACGAAGGTAAAGAAGCAATCACAGGTACGGAAGATGAAAAAGAAGACAAAGGAAGTTCATCTAGAACAGGTCTTAAGGCTCCACTACCAAAACCACTAACAAAAAGTTGATATATTGACTCACGTGTCGTGAGGAGAAACGTCATCATCAGGGATGATAACTGGAGTGATAAAAGGCTCGGAAAGAGATAGGTAAGGGGAGACTTCAGCCTCGTCTTCAGAGATAGATCGTGGTCTCGATACTAAAGAGCCCTCATCTTCTTCCTCTGAATCATCTTCTTCAACAACTTTTCTTTTTACAGAGCCCAAGAATATATCTTGGGTTGAAGAGGTACGAGTACCTAAGGAGTCACAAGACGCTATGACGGCCTCTGCAGTAACTCCTCGAATAGCAAATCCTGATAAAAAGAAGGATAAAAGTTAGAACAACAAAAATATTTATATACAGACAAGGTAAAAATGGAAACCCTTATCATGAGTTTTTACTTTCCAACCATAACGGTTAGAAAGGGTTTTCCATGACCTACCCTCCATTGGGGCAGTCTTCAGCAATTTTCCTAGCCAACCACGGAAGTTGGGCACAGACTCCACAATACCCATGGTTGCTGAAAAGAAAAAGAAGCAATATTAGGAAAGTAAGTAAGCTTTGAAAGAAAAAAGGCACGAGGAGGATTTAATACTTACGTGCAAAGTTCCACTTCTCAGGGAAGGGAACGTTATTTTCACCCACTAAACCAGCACTGGGGGAAGCAACAAATCGGGCATACTAGCCACGTTCTTTATCATTTTCGGGGCTCACTAAAACCCTCTTGCTCCTGGCTGCAAGGGTAAAAATGTCGTTACAGAAAAGCCTAGGGGAATAAAGGTAAATTATGTGGGGAAAAGTGAATTCGATATCCGCCATGTTAGCGAGGTATCTCAAGAAGGCAACAAACCTCCAAACAATCGGACCAATTTGGCCTAAACATACGTCGAAAAAATTACAAAAGTCTAAAATGACTGGGTCGATGGCCGGTTTAAATCCTAGAGTGAAAGGATATGTGTAAACAAAAGAGAATTCGATTAAGTAAGAAGTGATCCTTTGATTTGGGTTAGGAACGATGATTGGAAAATTGTCACTCCAATGACAATCCTCACGAACTATGGGAGCTAAAATATCTGTGATTTGAGTAGGGAAAGGATCAGCACGATCTAGAGAGGCAACTTGAGTCCTAAGAGATTCCCTATCATGATAAAAAGAAATTTCAGTAGGGACTATTTCCTCAACTAGAGGCTCACGAAGTGGTTCAGAGGATTCTTTGTTCCTAGAAGAACTCCTCTGAGAATGTGAAGCTCTAGTCCTAGAAGAGGGAACAGAGCTAGAAAAAGGAGTGGATGTGCTACCACCACAAGCAGATCCTAGGCTACGGAGTCTACCCCCTATTCTATGTCTAATTGGAGCATTGGGAAAGTTATCTAGAATGGGGGTTCTCCTAGGGGTAGGGTTTGGTGAAGCCATGACAAAGAAGGTTGAAGTGAAGCGGAAGAGAATAAGAGGGTTTTGAAGGATTAGAGTGTATGATACGCTTTATGTGGTAAAAGACAAGTAGAGAAGTTATATTTATACTAATGGGTAACCGACAAAAGGAAAAAGTATGATGATGGAACAACCATAATAATGATAACTGACACTTCGTGAACAGTGGAGCTGAAAAGAAAGCCTAAGAAAGTGCTGCAAACTGTGGAACCAATAAGAGGACGACACGTGTCTAATGCATTTAATGGAAGTGACAATTGGAGCGTCAACTCTGTTAGAGCATTAATGGTAACAAAAATTCTCCTTTAATGAATTCCACTTCCCAAATATTTAAACTGATGAATAAATAGAAAGTGGGGGGACTGTCTGTATTGGAAAAAATTGTATTTATATATATATGGTGACGTGTCATGACACGTGGGATGGTCAATAAATTATAATTAGCCACGATTCAAGAATTACAAAGTAGGCACGAGTAAGGAAAAAGGAAGAGGCACGGGACAAGAGGTTCGGCGCCCGTACCTATTTAAGTTTATATACATCCGAGCAATGGAAAGAATGAATCTGGCTATAGAAAAGGGTGCAGATACGGCATTTAATGAGTATTAAATGCTGAGTCCGTTAAGAAATATATACATTTAATGTAATGATTGTGTAACGTAGCATTCAATGTCATTAATTACTCATAACAGCCTCATTATGATTTAGACATAACGGACATTCCCAAAGGAACCTATAAAAGGGAGATATGTAATCAATTGTGGAACACAAGACACTATTGGAATATACTTTGATTTACTGGCTTTCATATCATATTATTCTCAAATTTCTTTCTTTATATACTTTTCCAATTATCAGTAACCCGTATTCTTCTAAATTCTAGCTTTGGTTAAAAATCTATTTTTTGGTTAAAGAGTTAGTAGGCGTTTGGACATAAAAATTATGATTTTTGAAGAAAAAAAGTACTATTTAGAGTTAAGTTAAAAAATAATATTTAAATTTAAAATTATGTTTGGACATGCATTTCACTGGAGAAATACTATACTTTTGTCGGTTGGGATATTTTTTCCCCGAAAAACTTGAAAAGGTGATCTGGTTGTTGAAAACTTGTTTTCGAATAATATTCAAAAACTTATAAATTTTTATGGACAAATACATTTATGAAAAAAATATCATAAAAAAGAAAAAAAATCTATGGATAAGTCCTTAGTCTATTGAGATATATTTACCGCAGATCATTTTAGACATAGTTTAAATTATTCCATTTTAAAGTTTGCGTTAATTTGATCAGGAAAATTGTTCACGCTAGTCAGTTTTCGGATTTGTAATTGAAACATAGCCAACATTTGTAAAATTATTGAAAAATAACCATTATTTTGATGTAATACGGAAAGTTCCAGCATAATATACTCGAGATTGGTGCATTTGTGTATGAACTTCAAGCATATCATGCTGGAACTCCAACACACGGAAAGTTCCAGTATATTATACTAGAGATTGAAGCACATGTGTATAAACTTCTGGCAAATTATGTTGGACCAGTATACTATGCTGGAACTCCAGTACATTATCATGGAATTCTAGTATATTATGCTAGAAGTTCACATGTAAAAAATTTGAACTACAGTATATTATGCGGGAATATTTTTCGGATTTTGAACAGTGTTTTCGTTCAAATTTATCTTACCATTAAAAATTACTAAATTTCAATTACTTTCGAAAATGTTGCTATTGTTATAAAATAATAAAAGAACAAGAGCAATATTGCAGAGAAAGAGAGAGAGGAAATTCTTATTGAATTTTGGGATGATTTACAATGGGGTAAGACCCCTCTATTTATAGGAGAAAAATGACTTAGTCACAAAGTAAAACTCTCTACAAGATAGACATTCACTCCAAATAGAATTCTATTCTTAACACTCCCCCTTGAATGTCTACTCAATAAGTAATGTGCCTCATTAAAACCTTAACTAAAATAAAACCCAATGGGAAAAAAAATCTAGTAAAGGAAAAAGAGTACACATATCTAATAATACGCCTTTTGGTTGCCTCGTTAAAAACCTTTCAAGGAAAACCCAGTGGGACAAAACCTTGTAAAGGAAAAAGAGTGCAACACACATTAACTCCCCCTGATGAGAGCATCAATTCACATCCTTGAGCCTTCACATCCCAATCTTGTTCACTAGCTTCTTGAAGGTTGACGTCGACAATGATTTTATATCAGTTTCAATGTATTTTCATAATGACATAACATAGAGATCTCTTCATTCATATATTCAGGTACCTGAATCTCTCATGAGATATTATGAAATGTTATGTCATGTGATCTTCTAGATCACTTGCCTCCTTTATTATGATCATTTTGATCATTTGCTCATCTTCTTTATCAAGAAGTTTATTTGAAACCGATTGTCTATACGCTTTAAGCTTACCATAGACTTTGTCCTTCTAGGACTTAATATGAGCATTTGCAATGAGAATATAGTTACTTTCTTTGGGTCAGCAAATGCGTCTGGCATGCTTTGCAATAAATTGCACATGAATTATCCTTTTATGAACTTCAAGTTCATATTATTTTATTCGAGGATCTAGATGTATAAATGATAATTCATTCCATGTAACTTTTTCTCAACTGTTGTATCTTGTCTCTCCCTCATGTTAGAAAAACTAACTTGTTTCCTCAACTTTGAGAACCCATCTTTGTGCGTTATGGTGTTAATCAAAATATACACCGCACATAAATAATAATAAGATGGAATTATTTGGTTCCTGACCCTGAACCACTTGTGAGGGGAGAAAATAATATACTTTGGTATATAACGTATATCAAACTGATATAGATAACTTTGTTCTCATAAGCAATTGTTTAGCTATTAAGTGGAGGCACTCAATAAATTATTTTGCTAAACCAACTATGATGTAAACCAACTTATCAAGATGAACTTCTTGAATAGAAAATCTGGAATATGCTCTAAATTAAATTATTGAGCAAGTTACCTCGCAAACACCAGGTTGCGGGTTAATAATAATCGCACATGCAACCATCTCATAGATGCATCTTATGTGGTATACATGGAAGGTGAATGGGCCCATATTCACCTTTGATATTTCCAGCATTCATGGGATTCAATCCCAATTTTAATTGGTCTACTAATTAATGAGAACAAGCAATGTAAGAGAATTCGTAAAGAACTTTCTAGTTCTTTAATATTTACCCATGTGAATTCTCTTTTATTTTTGCACATCATACTTAAATTGATATGGCTAAACCAATTATGCCAACTGAATAAATTATCAATATTGATAAACTTCAGATTTACACCATGATGTGTGCAATTATGAATAAACTCTAAGTTTATTACGATATGGGTTTTATATCAATAAAATATCCACTTTATTGTGGTATTCTTTTATTTATATAGTACAAATTGGAGAATAAAGCGGGTAGCTTTTCACATACATATTATCCCGCTACAAGTTGTAGTTATAGAATATATTAAATATTTCATTTATTTATAGTCTCAATATAATCAACCGCTTTCGCGAATACTTTGGAAATTGAATATGTTTCTTTGAGACTTACTACAACACAATATCTTATTGGTAATCAATTGTGTTTCTCCAAAATAGTGGTAATTGGCTCTTCCAGAGCTCTCAATTAATTTTGTACTACCACAGATTCATCAACACCCATATGGTGAATATCTCTTTGAAAGAGAAAGTTATACCATTATGGTTATGGTCAAAATTAAATGTGCAAGTTCTGTTCTTGCATTATCGTTGTCTTTTAATAATCACAATGCCAAAATATTTTGGCGTACAGTAGGTACGTGACCAATGACCATTCATGCCATAATAATGACATTATTTTCTTATATAATCTCAAACCTCCTTCTAGAGGTGAGTGTGATATATTCGCTACCACTAACACGTTCATATTCTTTGAAGAATGAATATGTATTCGTAAATCAGATGTTGTCACATTCACATCATGAATGGACCATAATCATCTATATGTGCTTTATAAAATCTCATGTCAAATCGATGACAAATATTACTTTCACATAGTGAAAAATTATTTTGAGAATCCTTATTATTCTCAGTATCACAGTGATGATGATTATAATTTCGTCTATTGCCACGTCCACATCCATTGATACCTTCATAGTAATAATTTTGTCTTCTTTCAAACTTATCACATACAACTATCACATTCTCTAAAGGGAATGAAAATGGAGCAAATTCAATGGGATGAGTTTTTAATTCTTTGCCCACAATCATACATGAATTTAATCATGGCAAGGCATAGAAATTTTACCACTTTGG
>MU670948.1:48697-64130 GCA_026770625.1 Nicotiana glauca | reverse complement strand
TGCAGCTAATTACATATCCAATAATTTTTATAAAAGTTTTTCTCAGATGGTCTACAAAGTGTCTAATTGGCACATATGTGATTTAGTTGAAGGGTCTGATAGGAACAACTCTATGTTTAAGTGCCCAAGTGACAAAAAAAGCCAAGTTTAAGGGCCCGTTATGTATTTGGCCTATTTATTTCAAAGTTGATAGAGGCGGAGCTACATCATGCATAGGCGAATTTAAGATTTAAATTTTAGCATTGAACCTAAATTAATATTCAATAATTAAGATTTTTAGAATTGAACCTTTTATATTTTTAAAATTATTGATTTATATTTATTATTTTTTTACAATCTTAGTAAATGTTTACAGTATACTGCGCAATGAAAATTATGGATTCAGTTGAACCTATAGCTATAGTACTAGATACACCACTGCAAGCCTGCATGCGGGTTCTTTGAATCCTATAGCTTTATTTCAAATCCAGTATTTATGTTAAAAAGGTTCATTTAATACGTATAGATAATTTATTTAGAACCGAACAAGTCGTCTTTTTTCAATATAGAACCTATAAACTCAAATTTCTAGCTCCACCCCTATTGCCCAATGTCCAGCACCCAATGTCCATGTTGGTGGACATTGGGGCAGGAAGTGATAGAAAAAAGGATCTGAAGTCAATGACTTCTCCACTATGTTTCTAAATTCTGTAGATGAAGACTTCTAAATATCATTCAGTTATACAATGGAACAGTAGATATTTAAGTGAAATTCAATTTACGAAATAATTTAATATATAAACATTATCGTTGTGGTAATGTCAGGCATACTGAAATTTGATTGTTTGGCGCAATGAATGTATGTCTTAAGAGATAGTAGATTCATATTGACGTTGTGTAAGTCACACTATATACGCACTTGTCGTGCAAATTTAAACACTATGCGATATACATCCGAGGTATCGTCTAACGATAAATAAAGTGAGTGAAAATCACTAGAAAATATCGTTCAAATTCTAAAAGAGTCAAAATATGTTTAATCATTTTTTTCCCTGTTTATCTAAAGTTTGATAGGCAAAGTTATTCAGCACAAGACAGAGACAACGAGAGGAAATAAATATGATATGTCCCCTTTGGTACATATAATCTTGGCACATTCAATGTAGCTTTCCTTTCATCGAACTTCTTGGGATGCTAAGGATAAGCTGTTCTTTTCTCAGGGGCGCGAACGCAGAGCATTGAGGGGTCTGCTCTTCACGAACCCAGTCAAAACGAACGCGTAGCGTTAGATATGCTAGGCTGGGAAGTTTAGGTAAGTATACGCAAACACGAGACAAATCTCACAAATACGAAAGTGAAACTGACCTTACCTACTGAAAAGAAATAAATATTTTATATTTGGCGAAGTAAGATGTGAGCACCTGAATATGTACATCATCACAATAATAATAATAATAGATATGGCCAGAATATTAGTATTAGTAGTTATACATACATCATATGCCACGTAGATTTTATGTCTGTATATGAGGAAATCACATGGAAGATGTTAGCAACTCAGTTGGAAAATGCAAATGGAATATTATAAAGAGGGCCCATATATATAACTACTATTGACTCTTCGGCCACTGCTACCTGTTGGATTTTTGCTGGTTATTAAACAACATACCTCACTTGTTGTTGTCCTTTTTGTTCGTTCTCTGTGATGCTTCTCTCTCTTCTCCACTTATAATGACTTCTAATTTAAAATTTATGAATTTTATACGGATTTCAATATAAATATGATAATAATTAAGGTATAATACAATATTTGTAGATATTTAATAAAAAAATTTAATACATAACCTTTCATTTTCCTTCTCTCGATCCACATGTTGAGGATTAGGACTATGTCTATTTTAGTAGTGGAACTGTTTGGGAACTAGGGCAAAAAAGCTAAACTAAGGGAAATTTTTTATTTTAGCGCGAAAATTAAATTAAATAAACTTCAAGAAATCATTAGACTTTTCATGGCGATTAAAGTTGCCACGTAACCTACAAATATCGTCAAGATTTTTATTTTAATTTAAAATTTTGAATGTGATAACATTATGACGAGAGATGTCAAATTGGTGAAACTTATTCGTGGCGACACTTAAAAGTCGTCGGGAAACGTCTTTTTTTGTGGCAACGACAATTCAAGATCGAGCCCGTTTGGACATAAGAATTTTTTTTCCCTTTTCCAGAAAAATTTTACTTTTTTTTGAAATTAGCATTTGTTCATAAAATTTTCAATTTTCATTTGAAAATCCATTTTGAAAATTTCGAAAATTTGAAAAACTCCAAAAATTTATTTTTTAAAATTTTCACTCAAATCACTCACAAAACTTCAAAAAACCCCAAAATTATATTCATGTCCAAACACAACTCTAAATTTCAAATACCATTTTTACTTGAAATTTTTTTTCACCCTATTTTGGAATTTTATAATTCTTATGTCCAGACGCTCACCAAAAGAATCACATACCAAGGTGGTTCAAAGCAGTGGCGGACCTAAAATTTTGTGCAAGCGGGTTTAATCTTAGAAGTACATAACTTTAGTCGTAAAATAGTAGTTGTCAAGTGGGTTCAAATAAAATATTTATATAAAATTTATGCAGTTTTAATCGTAATTTATATATACTCACAATATTATTTTTTGATGATAAGTTGCCACCACATCCGTCCGCCACTAGTTCAAAGGCGTCGCTTAAGAAAAAATAGGAATTTGTATAGTAGTGACTACATTCCATAAAAAAAGGTCATTAAATTCAAAGATCGATTCAGAATTTGAACTTAATTGATTTAACTCCTCTGAGATTAAAATTTAATATTTGTTAAAAGATTCTGTGATATATATATATATATATATATATAGCCTTCGCCTAGACTTCTTGAGTTAAAGAGTATCTCAACTTCATCTCCGTTTTATTGTTCCTCTACCTAATCTAAACATTTATCTTTTTTCATCTCTTGCATCACATGTTGAGAATCACGACCAGGATTACAACCAAAAGTGGAATTAGAATTTGAATTTCACGGGCTCAAAATTATAAGATAGCGACATAATATTTTGGGCATTTGTATCTATACCCATTTTTTGTGTCATGTTTTAACCTGTGCCTGCTTTGCAAAAAAAATTGCAATCGTACCCGTTTTTTCGCATAACTTCAGCATACGGGGCTGAAGTAGCAAAGACAATCACGCAAAACTTCAGCATTTTAGTAGACGGGTCTGAAGTAGCAAGTGTGCTGAAGTTTTTGTTTTGTAACTGGCCATGTGGTTTTTGACCCTCCCCAAGATTTTACATATTTTAGTACTTAATTACTTAGTTTAGGTCTAATATAGTTATTTCAACTAATTTTGACTCTTTTATATTATTTTTATCATAAAATTAAAAAATACAAAAATAGTTTCATTTTTCTCTATTTAATTAAGGTATTAGGTATTTTTAGAAAAAATATTATTTTTAACGTATTTTATTTTTAGTATAATCGTTGAAAATATCAAAAAATAGTTTCATGTCATAACATAGTTGTTCTATTTAATTAGGATTAATTTTACAATTTTATGGTATTATTTTAGAAATGAAATTAATATTTTTAGCCAAATTGCAAGATTTATAGAATTAAAAGCCAAATTTATAACCCAATTCACAAAGCCCAATCTTCTTGAACCAATTCACCTACTAACCCAACTCATAACCTTTTAATCCTGGCCCTCTATTTAAATTTAATCCTATGGCCAATATTAATTTTCAAAAAAACAAAATTTAAAAAAAAAAACATATAAGACATAATCTACACAACAATGAAACCCTAGCTTAAAAAAAAAAAAAAAAAGAAATCCGCTACTCCCTCACCACAAAACAGAGACCCGCCCCCTGTCAGCTTGCACCACCCCATCTCCACTGCACAACAGCCACCAACAGTCGTGCCGCTATCCTCCTCCTTACGCTGCCCCCCGTCTTCAACCTAAAACTCGCCGGAAATAGACCCTTTAGCTGTACCAGCCCTCAACCACCACCATAGCGCTATTTCTCCTTCACAAGAACCACCGCCGGCCAGATCTCCACTCAACATCACTAGAAGCCGCCGCGAAACAACCATCCTCCATAGCCACAGAACTCCAAGAACGACCCATGAGCTTCTTCATTAACACAACAACAAAGCCCTAAATCCTCTTCAGCTTCTAAGCAGTAACCTCAAAGGGACAACCATGGCTGTTTATTTCTTCTTCTTGAACTAGACCAATAACAAGCGGAACCCTAGATAGGATCCCAACAACCTTTTTCTTCTTCCAAAAGAAACGAACAGCGCCACCCCCTCCTCCACGCCTAAATCTGCCGAAATCCGATGACTCCCTCAAAGAGCTTTGGAATTTCAGATTTTCAGTTGGGTTCTTTATTTTAAAAAACAAAATAAAAAAAAAACATAAAAGGATTTTGTTTCTCTGTTTATTGCTTCCACCTGGAAGAATCAGAAACACACACACACAGTCATAAGCATAAGGTCGGACAATTTGGTGTTAGCAAGCTTCTTTTTCTGATTTTCAGTTTTAAAACCATGGAATCCGATGAAGTGTGATTGAGGTCGTGTTGGTTTTGATTTTCCAATGCCGATTTGCGATTCCGTTGAGTTCGTCGTATCCCTATATTGTGGTCATTTTCCATTTTGTCTTCTAAGTTGCAGCTTTGAATTCAATAAAAGGTTCGACTCTTGCTCTATTTCTCTAATCTCTTTTGGATTGCTATTTGATCTTATCAATAATTTGAATTTGAAATTGGATGTGTTATCTGTAGTTGGTTATCCGAAGTACTTTGATGTCGTGAATCTGAAATTTCGTAGTTTGTATTAATTCTATCGGTTATCTATTATTGTTGATAAAGTCTATATCAAAAATAGTAAGAATGCAAATAAGCTAAATATGTCATGGGAATTGGGGCAAACAAAATTGAAAGTATTCTGGCCTTAAAATAGTTCTTGTTGTTTTAACTTTATTTGTTTTAAAGTATCTAGGAGCATCCTTAGGCCGGCAACACTTGGGTAGGCAAGCTTTAGAATTTTGTTAGTTTTGAGGCAAGAGATCGCTCCCGTAGTTAAATTTATCCAGGGAATATCCCGAACAACAACAACAAAAATAACAACCCAGTATAATCCCACTTAGTGGGGTCTAGGGAGGGTAGTGTGTACGCATACCTTACCCCTAGCCTGAGGTAAAGAGGCTATTTTCGAATAGACCCTCGGCATCCTTCCCTACAAGAACTTCCCACCTTGCTCTCGGGGAGAATCGAACTCACGACCTCTTGGTTGGAAGTGGAGGTTGCTTACCATCAGAGCAACCCTTCTTGTCGGAATACCCCGAAGAATTTGTATATATTTTTATCTGGGGTATGCCCCGAAGTATCATGTATTTGGAGGCAGTGACGAACATTGTGGAGGAAGTATAATGTAGACTAGCTTTTATTTTTATTTTTCTTTTATTAGGTGGGGACGATCTCGAGCCTCTTGTGTATTTGTTTTTCTTTTCTGTTTTTAGTTATACCTCAATTTGAATATTTTAAAAACCAACTTGATCATGTACGCAACCGTACTAGTTACGGGACTTGGGGAGTGCCTAACACCTTCTCCCTGAGTCCAATGAACCCCCTTACCTGAATCTCTGGTGCAGACTTGGTTTTAGAGTCTGGAACGTTTTAAAAGGAAAAATTATTTAAAAAAAGATAGTGACCTGACACACCGAAATCAAATGTCAGGTTGCGACTCTGAGTTATTTTCCTTTTGAATACAATTTTTTTCACGTTCTAATTGGAAAAACCTTTTCAAGATTTACTAAATCTTTTTATTAATTTTAAGAGGGTTTAGTGAAGTTTTGTTAAAAAATAGGTGTGACATCTCTGGCGACTCTGCTGGGGAGTTGTAGGTTCGAGCTGGTACTTGATCTTGTTGGCTTTTTTTGGATATTCGATTAAGGTGTTTGTTTTTTTATTTGCTTAGTTTGTTTGTCTTATTTCCCGTTTTGTTGGTTCTTTGTTTATCGCTTTTCCTTATGTGTCATTGCTTTATAAATTGTCATCATTTGCATAACCATGGGTATTCTTTCTGCAACAAGTCTTCTGGAGTACGTTTGAGCGTACACGGCCTTTTTGTAAGTCACTCATGTCTTTAGGGGGGTGACGTGCGAGCGTGGAGTGGGCGGACAACTAGAGCAACCGCCATCGACCACGTGCCGCCCCGAATTGCCTTGTCTAGTCAACTCCAACCGTAGGTCAGCCTTTAAGTCATACTTATGTGCATCATATCATTTAATCCTAGTAGGGCTCGGTCCCAGGTACCGTGTCCCTTTGTAGAAAGCCTATCCAAATTTTGTCAAAAATGGGTCCGTGGCCTGAGAAGACATTCAATCATCCCTATGTGATACATGTTGTATCTTTGAGGGTAAAAAGGTCATTTGACGGACCGATGCTTGGGAAACAAGGGTGAAAGACGAAGCAAATAGGGCCTAGTTATATTTTTCTTTCACTACTTTTTCAAAAAAAAAATATGAAAATGGAAAAAATCCAAAAAAGATTTTACAATTTCCCATAATTTTTCAAAAAATCAAAAAAAAAAAATGAAAAAGAAAAATCCAAAAAGATTTTACACTTTTCCATTATTTTTCAAAAATTCAAAAAAAGGAGAAAAATAAAATCCAATTTTTTTTACATTTTCCATCATTTTTTTCAAAAAGACAAAAATAGTTTTTCCAAACTAGTTGCATTTCATTTTAAAGCTTTCTTCCATGTCCGATCTTCCCGAAATACGCATACCTGATTCTCGTCTTTCGGGGCGAGATACGTAGGCAGCCCACATATGGTCCGATCTTCCTAGTAAGTCTTAGGTTCTTGGCTTTGCGGGGTCTTAGCCATATCTTTGCATGTTTAGCCACTTTTGGCCACATCGGCCATTCTTGCAAAATGGGGTCATTTTTGCAAAAGTGGTTCAATAACCCATGTTTTAGGATTTTGAGTCCATAACTAGGTGTCATATTACTTTAAGGTCCTTCATTTTTGAGTTTGCCTCTTTAGCCACTTCTGGCCATATCGGTTGTTTTTGCAAAATGGGTCATTTTTGCAAAATAAATTTTTTGGGCCATGATTATTTGGAGTTGAATAAATAAGCCTTAGTAAGGTATTTCCATGTCTTAGAGGTCAATCTTGTTGAGTTTGCATTAATAGCCACCTTTGGCCACGTAAGCTATTTTGCAAAAATAGCCCAATTATGCCTTGCATATGTCCAATAGAAGGTGTCGTGGCGTCATATGTGTCTTGAGTCACTAACTCTATTTGATATTATTTTTCCATTCAGGTATGGAGCAATTTGCTAGAGTTTGAGCATGATAAAGACCCAGGACCATTCTAGTCAAGACCATTGCATGCACGAGCTGCTTGACGAAACTTTTATTTTTATTTTTTTAGTCTATCTTATGTTGTATTTTAATTTTTAGTCTTGTACATTAGTTTCGAGTCTGTCAGTCTAGTTAAGATTGTCGAGTCTTTTGCTACAGTACTTTTTGTTTTGTGTTTGAAAAACCAAAAAAAATTTTAAATGAAAAATCCAAAAAGATTTTTGTTTTTTTAGTTTTTTTTGTCCATTACTTTTTCAGAACTACGCTTGATCTGATTCATGAGGGGCATGATATGTAGGCAACCTACATAGGGTTCAATCGAATCATTTTTCAAAAAAAAAAAGGCGAGAAAGAAATTGCAGGACATGAGAAATAAGAAAAAAAAGAGCGATAATCAGAAAGAAAAGAGGGGGAAAGAAATGAAAAACCAAGCGGTGTTAGAAAGGAAGATGAAGAAGGAAATGGGGCAAAAAGAGTGAAATCGGGATGATGCCATATGACCTTCGTACCCTCGAAGCTATTCTAGAATTGTTAACTGTGACTAGGGGCATTGCACGCAATGTGATATTTCTATCTGATAAATGCTCTAACGCTAACATGTTGGCTTTGTTTTACTCCTCTTTGTTATTTTTATTGTTATCATAACAGAGGGTGGTTAGTTTGTGGCACTTTGGCGATTCGTCCATACAACACAAGGTCAAAGAGCAAGTGGCCATGGCTAGCAAAGAAATAGACAATGGGGTTGTAGACCCACTAAGGGAGTTTGCGGGGTCGGAGTCTAAATTGAAAGAGGAGGTCCAAAGATTGAAACAACAGATGGCGGAAATATATCAGTCTTGGATCAGGGGACATCCTCCACCTTCATTCCCCGCTAACTACACTGAAAATCCTGCAACTATCCCGCCACTATCACAAGCCCAGGTTCCCACTACCGTCGACCTTTCCCCTAAATATGCACCGGGCTTTAACCCTTACCACAATTACCCTGGCACTTCCTCCCAAATTTTCCATGCTCTACCAGCCAAAATAACTCATACCCTACTCCGACATCTGCTCCTATGTTTGTATCTCCTCCACCAACTACTCTTCCTCGATCCTCTAGCGAGACTGTGTTCAAAGTCCCCGATGCCCAAGGAAAGAGACCCAAGGAAAGTTTTAGGGCGTTTTGGTTTAGATGGAATGAGCAAATTGCTCGGTTCAATTCTCTAATTGATAGAAAAGATGTTGTTGGGCCCCGCCAATGATAGGATCGAGTAGGAAATCCTTCTAAATGCTTTCAGCCTCAATACCCGACCTCATGAATATCCCCGAGCCCCACAAAATCCACCTTAGTATTATCCTCCGAACAATGTCCAGCCATCTGTCCAACCACTGGGTCACCCCTAGGGCGAGCATCGACATCCCAAAATACTCTTTTGCCTTCACAACTTTTTCGGGCACCCAACAACCCACATCTAAGCCAGGGGTATAGATGTAAACAAAGGTTGAAAGATAATTTTACACCGATAGGAGAGTCCCATGCAAGCTTTTTTGAGAAATTAAGGCATTATGACCTGATTGAACCTATTCCTCCTAATCATGTGGACCCGCGTGCAAGAAGCTTTTACCCTTCTAAGAGGTGTGAATACCATTCCAATGCCCAGAGATACAATTTCGAAGTTGTCAGGATTTTAAAAGGGAGATATAAAGAATGATTCAAGAAGGGATAATTGTGGTCTAGGACAGTGACACCCAGAACATTGCGCAGAACCCTTTACCTATACATGATAATGCACACTTTGTGGGGATGATGCGTGGTGACAAGAAGTATGAGAATCCTCTAGGGAACTTGCCGACTGAAGTTAATGATGTTGAAATTGGTGAAGGTCCCAGTAATTTTGATGTGCAACCCAGTGGCTAAGATGTCAAGCTTGGTAATTGGAAAGACACTCCTTTCTTGGCTTGCCAGGGAGGAGTTTTGGTGGTTTATTTTGTTGTCATTTCTGTTTGTCCAGGTTTTTGAGGGTTGTAATCTGGATATTGTCTTGTGGCTCAAACTCTTCTTTTTCTCATTTTGTCTAGTTCGTTTAGTTGTAGTTACTCGTCTAGTGTTATTTAGGACTGTTCTAGGGTTGTAACCCATGTATATTTTGCTTGTCTTGTTCAAACCTTTTTCATCATCCGTTTAATGCAATCTCCTATTTTCTATTAGTTCTAGTTAGTTTTTGTTCAGATCATTTTTCTTTTTATAGTTCTTTTCATCCCGAGTCTAGTGGCAAGACATGCACGCATAATTCTCAGCATGGTCTTGAAAGTTAGTCTAATCATAAAGCAATGATACGATTTTGAATATGACATTTGAGGAAGCAAGTAACGATTTATGCTTTCTGAGATAACTTGAAGCTTGAATTGAGTGAAACTGAGGCAGTTAGTCTGGAAAATCAAAAGGAAGATAAGAGCATACAACAAGAAGATGTCTCTCAAGCAGTTTGAGGAAAATCAATCAGTACTGAAATGCATTCTTCCACATCAATATAAGGTTGAGTCAAGTCTGCTTCGAACTGGCAAGAATCATTCACTGGGACAAAGGTATTGCCCGTCGACACGTTCTGTATGTGATGAAGCCATCAATAGATACTGTGCATGATTTCTTTGCTTATCTTCAATTGCATGTTTGTACTTGGCATTTTCAAAGTTTGATATGACGAAGACATTTTATTCTGCTACCCAAACACTTTTATCTTTTGCTACCCCTTTTGAGCCTTAATTTGCTTTGTTTCATACCCCTCTTTTGGAATCAGAAATAGAGTTAGGAACTAGGAAAAGAAAATAAAAATAGAAAAAGACAAAAAAGGAAAGGAGAAAAAGAAAAAAAAAAGAAAGAAAAGAAAAAAGGAGAAAAGAGAAAAAAAAGGAAAAAGAAAAAAAGAGAAAAGGAAAAGAAAAAAAAAACTTTGTCGTTTGAACTACGTTCGACCTGATTCTTGTCACCACAAGATACGCAGGCAACTTTACGGTTCGTTCACACAAAATAAAATATTTCATATTCCCCGAAGTCAAGAGTGAGGCATTTTTTCTTAGAAATCCTTTCAAAGATAAAATAGAAAAAAAATCCCTAAACTCCAAGAAACTGGAGCAGAAGTTTTAATTTTTCCAAAAGGCCTGATTCCATAAGTTGTAATTTTGAACCCTTTTCATTTTAAATTATTTTGAGCCTTCATGCCACCCTTTCTTTTTAACCCTGTCCAAAAGCCTACATTACATTCCAAAGAAAGACCTTCCGACCAATCTTTGAGGATGCCAAATAAAGTGTGTGGTAAAAGTCTGATCTTCTTGTATCATGGGTAATACCCCGGTCTCAACAAAAAGAGAGAAAATGATAAAATGAGAGAGTCTTATCGGTGAAAACCCTCATGGTCACAGTAAGGCGACACTGAGTTGAGATAAAGAGCAAAAGGAGAGATGCTTGATGGCGAAAACCCCTTTAGGGCACTACAAGTAGACTAAGGATTGTGGATCAAATAGTACAATTGGAGCACTGAAGCCCAGTTTCACAACTTAGAGGCACAACATGAGTTGAACATTAGACTTGCTTAACAGATTAGGCCACTTTAATCCAAAATGCATGTCACAGTCATTAGGGTTGGTATCTATATCTGACAAGTTTCTACTCGGTGATTTTCTTGTTAGATGTCATCTCTTGTCCCCTTAACCCTGTTCTTCTTGCTTTGTTTAAGTCCTCTGGAGTCTGTTTTGTCAGAACAAGTAAGAAATGACTTTAAAATCTGCTACCAGCTTTCCAATTGCACAAAATGAATTTGGCTAGCACATCAAAGGGGCATAAGCCAGGGAAAACTGGTATGCGCATTGAGTTGGTAACAATTAACATGCTTTGGGATTCATGCAAAATGCAAGGGTTCACTAAATGTCAATTCATGAGCAATATGCAACATATAGAGGATGTTGGGATCGAATGGAGAAGAGGTGTTTTCTGTGATAAGGGTTGAAAGAAAATGGGTAGTCGATAATAGTCAAGGTTGTCCAAGTTGAAATCAAAGTTATCTTGGCAAGTGCAGAAGCAGACACTCAGCAATGATGCCACAAACTAACCACCAAGTTTTCAAACTAACAAGATTTTATTTGTCTGAAACAGGGGCAAGAAAAATTGTTAATCCACAGGGACATCCCATGAAAAAGGCATTGTTCAGGGGCAAGAAATTCTGTTCATAATCCTCCAAGAAGAGAGAATGGCTCAGGTAAGTTCATTCTCGGCTTTTCAGGACCCACCTGGATAATGGGATTTAATTTAAAATTCTCAGGACCCTCCTAGATAATGAGATTTAGTTTTTAAGTTTTTAGGACCCTCCTGGATAATGGGATTTAATTTGAAATGTTCAGGACCCTCCTGTATAATAGGATTTAATTTTTAAAAGTTCTCAGGACCTAGTTAAATTTCAAGGCCTTTATAGATAACAAGATTTAGTGTAAGTTCTACCTTTAGAAAATATAATTTAGCTTTAAAGTTGTCATTCTTAAGATGAGATTTAATTTGAAGTTTTCAGGGATCTCCTGGATAATGGGATTTAGCTTTTAAATTCTTAGAGCTCTTTAGGTAACATGACTCGACTAACACTCACAGATGAGCCCAGATTCCAAATTGGGGCAGAAAATTTCTTTTGTTTTGTCTGTTTTGTTGTAATGTCAGGCGCCCACCTGGATAATGAGGGAATACAATTTCAAGTTTTAGCAATCAGGCACCCACCTGGATAACGAGGGAATACAATTCAAGTCGTTGCTAATCAGGCACCCACCTGGATAACGAGGGAATATATTTCAAATTTTTGGTAATCAGGCGCCCACCTAGATAACAAGGGAATATATATCAAGTTTTTGGTAATCAGGCGCCCAATTGGATAACGAGGGAATACATTTTAAGTTTTTGGTAATCAGGTGCCCACTATAATTCAAGTTGTTGGTAATCAGTGCCCACCTGGATAACGAGGGAATACAATTCAAGTTTTTGGTAATTAGGCGCCCACCTGGATAACGAGGGAATACAATTCAAGTTTTTGGTAATCAGGCGCCTACCTGGATAATGAAGGAATACAATTCAAGTTTCTGGCAATCAAGCACCAACCTGGATAACGAGGGAATACAATTTAAGTTTTTGGTAATCAGGCACCCACCTGTATAACGAGGGAATACAATTAAAGTTCTTGGTCATCAGGCACCCACCTGGATAACGAGGGAATACAATTCAAGTTCTTGGTAATCAGACACCTACCTGGATAACGAGGGAATACAATTCAAGTTGTTGGTAATCAGGCACCCACCTGGATAACGAGGGAATACAATTCAAGTTTTTGGCAATCAGACACCCACCTGGATAACGAGGGAATACAATTCAAGCTTTTGACAATCAGACGCCCACCTGGATAACGAGGGAATACAATTCAATTTGTTGTCAATCAAGCACCCACCTGGATAACGAGGAAATATAGTTCAAGTTGTTGGTAATCAGGCACCCACCTGGATAATGAGGGAATACAGTTCAAGTTGTTGGCAATCAGGAAACCACCTGGATAACGAGGGTTTACAGTTCAAGTAGTTGGTAATCAGGCACCCACTTGATAACGAGGGAATTTATTTCAAATTTTAAGTCGATTGCAAGTGCCCACCTGGAGAACGAGGGAATTCATTTCAAAATTTATTTCAAGTTCAAGTCAGTCGCAGGCGCCTACTTGGAGAATGAGGGAAGTCATATCAAATTTCAAGTTTTAATGGCAGGCGCCCACCTGGAGAATGAGGGAATTCATTTCAGAGTTACTTCAATTCGCAAATTTAAGAACATCAGAGGCCCGCTTGAAGAACGGGGTCCATTTTTCAGTTTCATATTGAAGGTCAAGCAGAGATTCAAGGAAGATTCAAGATAAGAAGTAGATAGGATCTTGTATTTTTCTTTTACTTTTGCTATAATTTTTTCTTTTATTGTTGATGTAATGGTAGGAACCGTGGACCGGAACCTCGACGACACTTCACTCGACTCTCCACCCCGGTATATTCCATCATCCTTCTCACTTCTGAACTACATGTGGCCTGATTCCTTTATAGCCAAGGATATGTAGGCAGCTTAGATACCAGGGCTTGGTCACATTCTCCTTCCTCTTAGTTTTTGGTCTCTCTAAATAAGGGTCGGGTCAAAAAACCTATCTAGTGGTTCTTTGTCTAAAATACTTCGTATTTCCAGTCAAAGAGGGGCAGCTGTAGACATGTGATTTTTGACCCTCCCCAAGATTTTATATATTTTAGTACTTATATACTTAGTTTAGGTTTAATATAGTTATTTCAACTAATTTTGACTCTTTTATATTATTTTTATCATAAAATTAAAAAAACAAAAATAGTTTCATTTTTCTCTATTTTTTTTGGTAATTAAATGATTTTATTACCAAGTAAATATTTACAGTTTACATCACAAGACTAATTGTCTATATTCTCCTTTGTTGGACATGAAGCCCCAACGAAAGGATACTACTATATCCCCTGAACTACTAATTACATTCCATGCTAAACTGGGTACTAGTTTAAATTGCTTAGGTACTTGTCCAGTTTTTTGTAGCTTTGTGCTCGTACATGGATCTCTTGCACTACCAGTTTAACTATTTTTATCACACTGAATTTTTCCTTTTGAAATATACTCCTGTTCCTAGCCTCCCACACATGATAGACAACTGCAGCCATTGTAACTCTGTATAGTTCAGCTCCCGTACTCTTCCCTGTTGCCTTCTCTACTGACCATTGTATTTCTTCATGCCACTGCTTCTTCCTTCTCACTATCCCTTTCAACATTAGTATTTTCTGCCATAGTTCCCATGTGACATCACATTCAAAGAAAAGATGTTGCACTGTTTCATTGCTTCTCTTACAGAAAGAGAACCTGGTTCTCTATAATTATTGGTGGACTCCTAGTTTCTATCAATTAACTTGGATGACGCAAATGGATAACTTAGCTATTAACCCTGAATCTATTAACCCTGAAGCTTTGGAGAAAGTTTGAAACTGCTTATGTGATGTTATTAATGTCAATACCATACAAGGGGGGGGGGGGTGATTTGTGTGGTACCTAATTTTTGCGTTAGAAGAACCTAGTTCTTCTAAGTGTTCTAACTACACCAGTTTGCGGAATAATAAGTACTGAAAGTAAAGTGCACAGAGATTTTTTATGTGGAAAACACCTGGCTCAAAAGGTGAAAAAACCACGACCTACTACTCAGTAGGATTTTCCCAAACTCCACTAAATCACTGAGCCAAAAACTGCATTAACAAACCTCTTTGTAAACCTAAGGATTAACTATAATCCCAGTGTAGCACACAACCTCAACTGTTGCGACACCTTCAAGTTAACTCTAACTTGAATACTCAAAGTACCTAATACAATTGCTTCTAAGAAAGCTGAAAGGTACAATATTAAAACCTACTACAATTGAACTAGACTTAGAACAAACACAATGGTAAAACTAGTTCTTCTATCTTAGTTCATGTAGCTTCAGACGTGCACACTTATATCTCACATATATTGCTTGCAAATCAGACTTGCTCTTTTTGCTCTCAAATATGCTTAACTTCTACGTATGTGCATTACATGTAAAAGAGAACAACTTGGTTATTTAATAGATTGGCAGTTAGAGTTTGATCGAGACTCTAATGCTTATCCTCAGTAGATTTGAGTCCTTAACCAATACAAACTCCCATCCATATCCTAGCTTAGGATTGTGTTCTCTTGTTATAAGAAGACTGTCCTCCTTAGAACTCAATGCAATCTTTTCGATTCCGTTCAGAAGATATTTGCTATGCAATCGTCAATACATATCTTCCTCACATGCCTTTCATGTGCAATGGTTATGACTAACTGTGTCTCTCAAGATGGACCAGGTCCTTCCCTGAGTTCATTTGTCAATCTTCAAAACTTCAACTGAACTTGGGCCAACAAATTCCCCCTTTTTGATGATGACAAACTCTGTGCTTTTAGAGATCAGAAAACCTGTGAAACTCAGCTGAAATATCAGCACTT
>MU670948.1:3045-40706 GCA_026770625.1 Nicotiana glauca | reverse complement strand
TCCCTCATTCTGTTTTTCCACCAGGAATAGTAGAGGCCACTGAAGAGAGGAGGCCTGGCAGTGGATTGCCCTTCCCAGTTCCCAGGTGGTGCACTCATGTTGATCTTTTTCTAAGGTGTTAACCTCTTCAAGGATAACCTGCTCTGATACCAATTGATATTATTAACGTCAATACCACACAAGAAGGGGGGGGGGGTGATTTGTGTGGTACCTAATTTTTGCGTTAGAAGAACTTGGTTCTTCTAAGTGTTCTAACTACAGCAGCTTGCGAAATAATAAGTACTGAAAGTAAAGTGCACAGATATTTTTTACGTGGAAAACACCTGGCTCAAAAGGTAAAAAAACCACGACCTACTACTCAGTAGGATTTTCCCAAACCCCACTAAATCACTGTGTCAAAAATTGCATTTACAAACCTCTTTGTAAACCTAAGGATTAACTATAATCCCAGTGTAGCATACAGCCTCAACTGTTGCGACACCTTGAAGTTAACTCTAACTTGAATACTCAAAGTACCTAATACAATTGCTTCTAAGAAAGCTGAAAGGTACAATATTAAAACCTACTACAATTAAACTAGACTTAGAACAAACACAATGATGAAACTGGTTCTCCTATCTTAGTTCATGTAGCTTCAGACGTGCACACTTATATCTCACATATATTGCTTGCAAATCAGACTTGCTCTTTTTTCTCTCAAATATGCTTAACTTCTGCGTATGTGCATTACATGTAAAAGAGAATAACTTGGTTATTTAATAGATTAGCAGCTAGAGTTTGATCGAGACTCCAATGCTTATCCTTAGTCGATTTGAGTCCTTAACCAATACAAACTCCCATCCGTATCCTAGCTTAGGATTGTGTTCTCTTGTCATAAGGAGACTGTCCTCCTTAGAACTCAATGCAATCTTTTCGATTTCGTTCAGATGATATTTGCTACGCAATCTTCAATACATATCTTCCTCACGTTCCTTCCATGTGCAATGGTTATGACTAACTGTGTCTCTCAAGATGGACCAGGTCCTTTCCTGAGTTCATTTGTCAATCTTCAAAACATCAACTGAACTTGGGCCAACATTATGGATCTCCACCACAGACTTCTCCTCTCCCTTGCAGAATAGTAGCAGGTCATCAGCAAATCCTAGCTGTATGAGATTCAATTTAGCACACCTTGGATGGAACTTGAAGTTCTTGTTGTTCCTTAGCTGCTTAAGTAATCTACACAGGTACTCCATTGCTATGACAAAAAGCAGTGGTGATAGTGGGTCCCCTTGTCTTAGCCCTCTCATTGCTTCAAATGATTTACGTGGCTTCCCATTTATGATAATTGAGTATGATACTGTGGTTATGCATGTCAGCACCCAAGTTATATAACTTCCTGGAATTCCCAGCTGCCTCATTACTTGTTCCACATAAGCCCATTCTACTGAATCATAGGCCTTCTGCATATATATCTTGAGCATACACCTGGGTGATGTATTCTGACTTCCATATCCTTTTATTAATTCATGTCTCATTATGATATTATCTGTTATCACTCTTCCTAGTACAAAGGCTGCTTGACAATTATCTATCACCTCTGACAAGACTTCCTGCAATCTACTTGTTAAGATTTTAGATATGATCTTGTACAGCACAGTGCAACATGATATAGGTCTAAACTCTTTGATGCTACTGGGATTCTTCACTTTTAGGATCAAAGTTATGGTAGTGCAGTTCACTTGCTTACACATTTGTGGGTTGTCAAAGAATTCCAACACAGCTTGAGTCACCTCCTTGCCAATTATGTGCCATGCTTTCTTGTAAAAGCAAGAATTGTATCCATCACAATCTGGAGCCTTGCTGTCATCTATGCTTTGAAGTGCTTGCTGGACCTCCTCTTCAGTTACTTGTCTTATCAGGTTCAATTGTTGTTGCCTATTCAGTGTGTTCCCTTGCTTCATTACTTCTGTATTTACTGCTGGTAGTTGTACTACTGCTGTTCCCAATAAATTTTTGTAGAAACTTAGGATCTCATCTTCCACTGCATCTCCTGTGTTAAGTATTGGACCTGCATTATTATACAAACAACCTATATGGCTAGTGTCTTGTCTGTTTTTTGTATAGGCATGAAAATATGCTGTGTTTGCATCTCCCAGGTTGAGCCATTTGATCCTTTCTTCAATTTCAATCCATTTAGCTAGATCCTTCCTTACTTCTTTTTCTTGTGCTGTAACATCTGTGCTGCATCCATGAACATCCATTTGCTTCTGAATCTCCTGCAATTTTCCCCTAGCTTCCTGAATATTTTGCTCAGTATTTGTAAATTGTTGTCTGTTTATCTACTTTAGCTTACTCTTTAGCACTTTGAGTTTCATCCACACTCTACTCATTGGTTCACCTTCTTCTCTTTTGTTCCAGCATTGATATACAGCTTCCTCAAATCCTTTAGGCTGAACCATGCAGTTAAAGAACTTAAAGGGTCTCCCACCATTTTGTTGTTCACATCTCATTGGTATGCTCAGTGGACAATGGTCTGAAAATCCAGGCTGCAACATCCTCCCTTCCATTTCTGGCCATTTTTGGATCCAAGCAACATTTACTAGTATTCTATCAATTTTACTGTGTACATGGTTGTTTGTCCATGTATACTTTCTACCTACTGTCTAGCTCAGCTAATCCATTCCTCCAGATGAAGTCTTTTACTTCATAGTCCTGTACTTGAGTCCCTTGAGTCCTATCTTCAGTTGTCAAGATGGTGTTGTAATCTCCTAGTAACACACAAGGATCATTAGCACCAGCTATTTCTTTTTCCATATCTTCCCATAGTCTTTTCCTGTCTTGTATTGTATGCATTCCATATACAGCACAAAGTCTGAATTTGATGCCATTCTGTCTCCCTGTGACTTCCCCTATTATGTATTGTTGGTGCATTTTATAGTTTTCAAATTCTACCTTTGTTTGATCCCATATAATCCATATTTTTCTACCTGGAGCCTGTGCATAATTGGCTATCCATCTCCAGTTATTAACTATCTTCTTAATAATACCTTCTGCCTTTATTTCTTTAACTTTGTTTTCCAGAATTTCTATAAGTACTACCTTGTTCTCCGTAATACAATTTTTTAATTCTTTTTGCTTATACACCTTATTCATTCCTCTCACATTCCATACTATGATATTCATCATTATAGGCTTCTTTGATTGTTAGAACCCCCTCTGCCTCTATCCCTAGGCAGTTCACTCTCCTTGTTTTGCTCCTTTGTCATTTGGACCATTCTTTGAGCAGTATCTACTAGGACTGTGAAGGCATTGCCATTGTTAACTTCTAATTTATCCCTTCCATCTTCAATCTTTTTTGAAGCAGATCTGCCTTTTGCCACTTGCCATTGTTCTTCCCTTTGTATATCATCCCTGTCATCTTCCATTTGCTCCAGGAACCTGCCCCTTGCATCAATTTTATCAGTCTTGGGATCTAAATGTCTCACAGATTTCCATATCTTTTCTTGATACTGCATTCCATTTGTTTGTTTTCCCCCCTCTTGCTTTTGAGTTCCTTTGTTTTTGCATGAATGATCAATTTGAAAGCAGGTTTGACAATATTGTAGTTTCCAGTCGTACTGAACTATTTGTTCATACATCCTTCCCTTGGGGTCAATCAGTTTAATTGTCCCTGGTAGCGTCTTTGTTATATCCATCTCAATGAGAACCCTAGCGTAGAAAACTCTATCAGTCATGGTTGTACAAGAATCAACATACAAAGGCTTCCCTAATCCACTTCCAATTTTGCTAAGTGCTTGATTACTGCAGTAACTCAGTGGAAGTGTTGGGAATTTGACCCACAGTGGTATGGTTTTTAGAATCTCCTCATTAAAATCAAAATTCTTAGTCCAAGCTTTTAGTATTATAGGTCTACTATTCATAGTATAAGGTCCATTCATTAGCACATCATCTCTTTCTTTAATGCTATTCATTAGAATTATAAAATAGCCATCACTATGATATAGTACCGTAGGTTTCATTATTTTCCCCCATTGAGCATCAATAAACCGTTAAACAACACCTATAATTGGAATGTTTCCAACTACATATAGAATTAGGGCTCGATTCCACTTCTGCTTTTCATCAGCTATGTCTTCCTCCAAGATCTGCACTACAACTTCACCCTCTTGTATCACCAGTGGAATATATGTTAGATTCATTCCTTTTGCAGCTAGTTTGTTGTCATGCAATAGTCCAGCCCATGATCTGCCTAGATTTGTTGGCTTCATCCTTTCGTGCTTGTCTTCTTCAGCTCGCGCATTCACTGTTCCATTGCCCTGCATCTTACCATTACTGTTTATTACTGTTTCATTGATTTTAGCTCTGCTAATGCTTGCTTCTCCGTTGCCTGCTGATGAATTCATATTTGCTATCCCTAGGTTAGCTGGACTTACTGAGACTCCAATACTAACTCGATTACAGCTCAGATCTGGCCAGCTTAGCTCACCCTCACTATCTAGATCCAGTTCCTTCTCCTGCATTTTTCCCTTTGCATGTTGTTTTCCTTGTTCATGTGAATAAGTTTCCTTGCTTTCTCGATCTATGACGATCACTTTTGGTCTGGTTTTTCCTTGGCCTCCCTCTTCCTCCCATTTTACGGCGGTGGCGCAGGTTAATTTCTCTATTTAATTAAGGTATTAGGTATTTTTAAAAAATAATTATTTTTAACGCATTTTTATTTTTAGTATAATCTTTAAAAATATCAAAAAATAGTTTCATGTCATAATATAGTTGTTCTAGTTAAGTAGGATTAATTTTACAATTTTATGGTATTATTTTAGAAAAAAATTAATATTTTTAGCTAAATTGCAAGAATTATAGAGTTAAAAGCCAAATTTATAATCCAATTCACAAAGCTCAATCTTCTTGACCCAATTCACCCACTAACCTAACCCATAACCTTTTAATCCCGGCCCTCTATTTAAATTTAATCCTATAGCCAATATTAATTTCCCAAAAAATAATTAAAAAAAAACATACAAGACATAATCTACACAACAATGAAACCCTAGTTTTTTTTTAAAAAAAACAAAGAAATCCGCTACTCCCTCACCACAAAACAGAGACCCGCCGCCCGTCATCTTGTACCACCCCATCTCTACTGCACAGCAGCCACCAACTGCCGCCGCTATCCTCCTCCTTACACCGCCCCCCGCATTCAACCCAAAACTCGCCGGAACTAGACCTTTTAGCTGCACCAGCCCTCAACCACCACCCTAGCGCCATTTCTCCTTCACAAGAACCACCGAAAGCTAGATCTCCACTCAACACCACCAGAAGCTACCGCGAAACAACTGTCCTCCATAGCCACTGAACTCCAAGAACGACCCCTGAACTCAAGCTTCTTCTTCAACACAATAACAAAGCCCTAAATCCTCTTCAATTTCTAAGCAGTAACCTCAAAGGGACAACCATGGCTGTTTGCTTCTTCTTCTTGAACTAGACCAACAACAAGCGGAACCATAGATAGGAGCCCAGTAGCCGTCTTCTTCTTCCAAAAGAAACGAACAGCGTCACCCCTCCTCCACGCCCAAATCTGCTGGAATCCAACGTCTTCCTCAAAGAGCTTTGGAATTTCAGATTTTCAGTTGGGTTCTTTATTTTAGAAAACAAAAAAAAAAATATAAAAGGATTTTGTTTCTTTTTTTATTGCTTTCACTTGGAAGAATCAGAAACACACACAGTCATAAGCAGAAGGTCGGACAATTTGGTGTTAGCAAGCTTCTTCTTCTGATTTTCAGTTTTGAAACCATGGAATCCTATGGAGTGTGATTGAGGTCGTGTTAGTTTCGATTTTCCGATGCCGATTTGCGGTTCCGTTGAGGTCGCCGTATCCCTATCTACAGTTCCAATTGTGGTCATTTTCCATTTTGTCTTCTGAGTTGCAGCTTTGAATTCAATAAAAGGTCTGACTCTTGCTCTATTTCTCTAATCTCTTTTGGCTTGCTTTTTGATCTTATCAATAATTTGAATTTGAAATTGGATGTGTTATCTGTTGTTGGTTATCCGAAGTACTTTGATGTCGTGAATCTGAAATTTTATAGTTTGGATTAATTCTCTCGGTTATCTATTACTGTTGATAAAGTCTATATAAAAAATAGTAAGAATGCAAATAAGCTGAATATGTCGTGGGTGTTGGGGCAAACAAAATTGAAAGTATTCTGGCCTTAAAATAGTTCTTGTTGTTTTAACTTTATTTGTTTTAAAGTCTCTAGGAGCATGCTTAGGCCGGCAACACTTGGGTAGGCAAGCTTTAGGATTTTGTTAGTTTTGACGCGAGAGGTCGCTCTCGTAGTTAAATTTATCCGGGGAATACCCCGAAGAATTTGTATATATTTTTATCCGGGGTATGCGCCGAAGTATCATGTATTTAGAGGCGGTGACGAACACTGTGGAGGAAGTATAATGTAGGCTAGCTTTTATTTTTATTTTTATTTTTCTTTTATTAGGTGGAGACGACTTTAAGCCTCTTGTGTGTTTGTTTTTCTTTTCTGTTTTTAGTTATACCTCAATTTGAATATTTTAAAAGCCAACTTGATCATGTATGCAACCACACTAGTTACGGGACTTGGGGAGTGCCTAACACCTTCTCCCCGAGTCCAATGAACCCCCTTACCCGAATCTCTGGTGCAAACTTGATTTTAGAGTCTGGAACGTTTTAAAAGGAGAAATTATTTTTTTTAAAAAACGGTGACCTGATACACCGAAATCAAATGCCAGGTGACGACTCTGAGTTATTTTCCTTTTGAATATAATTTTTGTCTTGTTCTAATTGGAAAATCCTTTTCAAGCTTTACTAAATCTTTTTATTAATTTTAAGAGGGTTTAGTGAGGTTTTGTTAAAAAATGGGTGTGAAAACTCTTTTTATTATCCTTAATGTTGATGAATACTGTCTTCAGCTCCGCCATGGACATTGAAGCCTTTCTTTCCAAGGAGAGCAGAAGCACTCTTTCTGTACCACTCTTTGTGTACCAGTATGCTTGTTTTAAATAATTCTCCGTTCCTGACAAGTATCAACAAAGAGTTTAAGTTCATGTTATACTACTCTAATAATGAAACTGATGATGCTGTTCCATTTATAAGGATATGCAGTTGTAATGGATCCAATATATTTTCTGCTTAGTTGAGATTCTCCTGTATATGATTCGAGAGAGTTGCAAAGCAATGAGGAAGAGAAAGGGGGCAGAAGTTATTTAAAAAGTGGGTACAAATTAAAATTTAAAAAAAAATGGGTATAGGTTAAATTGGGGCGACCAAATAGGGTGCCCCGTGTAATTTTTACTAATATTTCGTAATTGAATTCTAATTTTAATTTTTAACATAAATACAAAATTTGGACTAAACTACCGCGCTAACATATTCTGCCGGTGAAATAGTTTTTAAAATTAGGAGAGCAACCAAACAAAAAATGAACGTTAATTTCACTAGAAAATTAATTAAAATGTTGCATCTTTTCAATTTCCTATGTTACAGAAATTAATATAAGTTATCTTTCTTTATTTTGTTAAGCAGCTAACGAACATAAGGAATCTGTCACCAATCACTGATAACGAATATAAGATTTGGTTCGCTAATCTCATTCAATATTAATATGACCTAATTATGGTTAGATACTTCATAAAATGCCGATTTATGTTGTTCAACCGTCTAATTATGAATTGAGTTAAAAATTTACTACTTAATAGAATAGTATTCGGGGCTATATTAACATATCCGGAGGTATCTAAAACTTGTATAGAGGTTTCCTCCAAACCTCAGTTAAGCTTTTTTGAACATAGGCACATTAGATTGGTTTACACTAATCTACACTATACTAAGGAGGCTAAAGTTTATGTCCTCCTTCGTGTAACTATAATTTTTTCCATATACAGGTTGAAGTCGTGCTTAATTTTTCCATCATAATGATAGACCTTTGATTAAAAGAAAAAAGGAGAGTAACCAATTAGGCAATTAACAGCTCTTAAGAAAAAGATTTTCTAGTTGTTTTATCGTATGGGTAAATTCTTTGTATCAAATATATTATCTGTTTAAAATTCTGATTATATAGCATATAATGTCAAGCAAATAAAAGATATCAATATATCTGTATATGGATAAGACTAGGGCTAATAAGCATCTCGATTTTTCGGTGGGTCAAATGAAGCAAGGACATAACTACATGGGATCAGAATCGAAGCTGGAGGCCTCTATACTAAGGCTCGAATGCAGTGCTCTTCACCAGGCCTAATAAGACAATACTTTCCCGAACCCGAAACGAGCTTCAAGACCTCGAAAAGCATGACTATGGTTGCATATGACTAACAGAGAGCTGTCATATCCGCAACCCACTAGATATCACGGCATGGATCTCGCCCGACATCGACAGTGGATAAGTAATTGACGAGAAAGAGGATTTTTACCCTTTTTAGAATCATACTAGAGGTGAAACTCTCCTACTATATAAAGGGGTAGTTTTTCTTTGATAGGACAGATTATAACACGGATACCAAGGCAATACAAAATTATTTCTGTGCTTTCTAGCTGCTGAAAAGTTTTTACTTTATTTTGTTCTTTGTTCTTCATTGACTTCGAACCCAAGACCAACCAAGAGTAGAATTTATTGCCCAATCCAAATTCAAGCTAGGCCATAATTAACGTTACGACTGTTTGATTATTCATTATCTCTTTAACTCATTTATCTAGCGTTCTTAATTATTTGTGTTGAGTCAATCCACATATCTTTAAAACCGTATAAAAATTCAATTGTTATCTATTTTAAGGGTAAACAGTTTGGTGTCGACCGTTGGGTAAAGATAATAGTGGTAGTTTGATACAAATTTACATAATGCACTCTATTTTATGCTTGTTCTTTAAGGTTTCAATTTCATGTTAACTTAAAAATGTCAAACTCTCAGTTTGTTCACTTGAACATTGAGGCTGAGTCTGTCCATCATGGCGAAAACAATAACTTGGTGCCTAGCAATGAGGTACCCCCTGCTGATCCCAACGGAGTCCCAACCGATGATCTAATCGACACTAATTTACAGATTGCTATCGACGCTCACCTGCCAACTGACTCCGAAAATAACGTTCGTGGAGGCCCTCGACCAATATTTTGAGAAATGCCCGATGGTGAAGGTGATGGAATAAGCCTGCGGCTAATCTTCAAAATGTTGCACACTCAACAGGTGGCGATAGCATAGCTACAGAATCAGGGCCACCATCCCGTTAGGGTCGAACCCGATCGGTCCCGAGAGAATACCCGAAGAAATGAGCAAACCATCAAGAGTTCGGATGAAGCTGAGCCTGGCACCAATCTTGAGATAATGAAAATGCTTGAAGCATTGACGAAGCGGGTGGAATCAATGAGAAGAAAATTGAGGCCAACGATAAAAAGGTAGAGACATATAACTCCAGGGTCGACCAAATCCCAGGAGCACCCCCGATATTAAAAGGACCGGATTCTAAGAGGTTTATCCAAAATCCTTTCCCTCTGAGCGTTGCACTAAAGCCGATCCCAAAGAGGTTTCGTATGCCCGATATTTCAAAGTACAATGGAACCATGGATCCAAACGAGCATGTGACCTCTTATACATGTGCCATCAAGGGGAACGACTTCAAAGATGATGAAATTGAGTTGGTGTTGCTAAAGAAGTTCGTGGAAACTCTACCAAAAGCAATGATTTGGTATCACAACTTATGCCCAAACTCTATTGGTTCATTTTCTATGCTTGCAGATGCCTTTGTTAAGGCTCATGCTGGGTCCATCAAAGTCGAGATCAGGAAATCGAACCTTTTCAAGGTTAAGTAAAGAGACACCGAGATGCTCAGAGAGTTCGTATCAAGATTTCAAATAGAACGGATGGATCTGCCTCCGGTTGCAAAAGATTGGTCCGTGCAAGCATTCACTCAAGGACTTAACCCCCAAAGTTCCTTGGCTTTGCAGCAGCTAAAATAAAATTTAGTAGAATACGTGGTAACTTGGGCCGACGTATACAATAAGTACCAGTAAAAAATCAGAGTCGAAGACGATCAACTCGGAGCCCCCTCTGGGTCTGTTTATCCCTGTTAGAATCGATGATAGGTCTAAGAGAGTCATCAATCATGAACTAAGATTGATCAGAGATCGGTATCAACTATACAATGAAGATGGAAGGGGTAATGGGTCCGGGCGTCGCCCTACGAGGAACGAGAAAAGAAGCGATCGAGGGGCTAAACAGACGAAGTCTAATGAGCAGAAATGATTTTGGTAGGCCGCTCGAGGCCAAGGAGGAATGAATATTGTTGGAATATAACTTCAACGTCGACACTGCCAGTATCATGTCAGCCATCAGGCTCATTAAGGACACCAAATAACCTCGACCATTGCAATCTGATCCTACCGAGAGAGATCCTAACTTGATGTGCAAATATCATAGCATTCATGGCCACATGACTGAGTATTTTCGGCAATTGAGAGAAGAAGTTGCCCTTTTGTTTTATAACAGGCACCTATGAGAATTCTTAAGTGATCGAGCCAAAAACCACTTCAAAAATAGGAATGCCAACAAACAAACCGAACAGAGGAACCTCAATAGATTATCAACATGATCATTGGAGGGGTCGATGTCCCTTAAGGGCCAATGAGAAAATGCACTAAAATATCCATCACAAGGGAAACACATCCGAGATTATATCCCGAAGGGAACCATTTTATTCAGTGACGAGGATTCCGAAGACATCGTACACCGTCATAATGATGCACTAGTAATATCTGTACTTATCAATAAATCTCGAGTTAAATGTGTGGTGATCGGTACAGGTAGCTCGGCCAATATCATTAGATCGATAGTTGTATAGTAGTTAGGTGTACAAGACCAAATAGTGACAGCAATCCGGGTGTTGAACGAATTTAACATGTCATGCAAAACCAATAAATGGAAGATAACCCTACAAGTGAATATGTCTGGGACCATCCTGGAAATAAAGTTCTATGTGATCTAAGGGGACATGAGATATAACGCTCTACTTGAAAGACCATGGGTTCACAACATTAAGACGGTACCTTCGACCTTGGATCAAGCATTAAAATTCCCTACACCGGGAGGAATCAAGACGGTATATGGAGAACAACCGGTTGCAAAGGAGATGTTCGCAATTGATGAAGTAATCTTGGTGCTCGCCGTCTCTACATTAAGGAACACGGAGCCGACCAAAAAATCCAAAGTTAAATAGAAACCACTGATGCCGGTCTCACTCGGACAAGAGGAACGAGGAGTCAACGAAGAAGATTATTACGAAGTTTCGAGATCATTCATAGCGCCTGGTGATACTGACGCCATAAATCGATGGCCGAAGAGTTGGAGCAAGTCACATGATCAAATACATGCCGGATCGAAAGGTATACCTAGGCACATGATTAGCCCCCGAGCTCAGGAAAAAGCTCATTAATTTTCTTAAAAATAACATAACTTATTTCACTTGGTCCCATCTTGATATGACAGGGATCCCGAAGGTAACCACTCATAAGTTGAGTTTGGACCCGAAGTTTCACCCCGTTAAACAGAAGAGGAGATCTCAATCCAAGGTCAAGCATGCATTCATCAAGTCCGAGGTATCTAAACTCCTTAAAATAGGATCCATTCGGGAAGTTAAGTACCCAGATTGGTTAGCTAACATAGTGGTAATACCTAAAAAAGGAAATAAGCTAAAAATGTGTGTAGATTACAAAAACTTGAACAAGGCATGCCCTAAGGATTATTTTCCTTTACAACTGATTTGATTATTCGTTATGTCTTTAACTCATTTATCTAACGTTCTTAATTATTTATGTTAAATCAAGCCACATATCTTTAAAACTGCATATAAATTCAACTGTTATCCATTTTAAGGGTAAATATTTTGGCACCCACCGTACGACTAAGGATAAAAGTGGTGGTTTGATACAAATTTCCATAATGACACTCTATTGTACCCTTGTTCTTTAATGTTTTAATTTCAGGTCAACTTAAAAATGCCAAACTCTCAGTCTGCTCACTTGAACATTGAGACTGAGTCTGTCCACCATGGAAAAAACAATAACTTGGTGCCTAGCAATGAGGTGCCCCCTGTGATCCCAACGGAATCCCAGTCACTGATCCAATCGATGCCAATCCACAGATTGCTATCGACGCCCACCTGCCAACTGACCCTGAAAACAATGTTCGTGGAGGCCCTTAACCAACATTTCAAGAAACGCTCGAAGACGAAGGCGATGGGATAAACCTACGGCTAATATTTTAAATACTACAGGCTCAACAAGCGACGATAGCACAATTACAAAATCAGGGCCATTCTCCCATTAGGGTCGAGCCTAAATGGTCCCGGGAGAATACTCAAATAAACGAGCAAACTACCGAGAGGTCGGATGAATTTGAGCCCGGGGCTAACCCCGGGATAATGAAAATGCTTGAAGCATTGACGAAGCGCGTGGAATCAGGTGAGAAAAAATTAAGACAAACGACAAAAAGGTAGAGACATATACTCCAGGGTCGACCAAATCCCGGGAGCACCCCTGATATTAAAAGGACCAGATTCCAATAAGTTTATCCAAAAGCCTTTCCCTCCGAGAGCCGCATAGAAGCCGATCCCAAAGAGGCTTCGTATGCACGATATTCCAAAGTACAACAGAACCATGGATCCAAACGAGCATGTGACCTCTATACGTGTGACATCAAAGGGAACGACTTGGAAGATGATGTAATCGAGGCGGTGTTGCTAAAGAAGTTTTGAGAAACTCTATTAAAATGAGATTGATATGTATCACAATTTACCCCAAACTCTATTGATTCGTTTGCTTTGCTTGCAGATGCCTTTGTGAAGGCTCATGATGGGGCCATCAAAGTCGAGACCAGGAAATCAAACTTTTTTAAGGTTAAGCAAAGAGACAATGAGATGCTCAATAAGTTTGTATCAAGATTTCAAATGGAATGGATGGATATGCCACCGATTGCAGATGATTGGGCTGTTCAGGCATTCACTCAAGGACTTAACACCCAAAGTTCCTTGGCTTTGCAGCAGCTAAAACAAAACTTAGTAGAATACACGGTGGTAACTTGGGCCGAAGTCCACAACATGTACCAATCAAAAATTAGAGTCGTCGATCATGAACCAAGATTGATTCGGGATCAATATCAACCATACATCATAGATCGAAGGGGTAATGGGTTAGGGCGACACCCTATGAGGAATGAGAAGATAAGCGATAGAGGGCCCAATAGCCGAAGTCTGATGAGAAAAATCGGTTTCGGTAGGTCGCTCTGGGCCAGAGGCACCAAGATTGTCAGAATACGACTTCAACTTAGATGTTGCAAATATCATGTCAGCCATAGGGTGCATCAAGGACACCAAGTGTCCTCGACCATTGCAGTCCGACCCACCCTAGAGAGATCCTAACTTGATGTGCAAATATCATGGCATTCATGGACACATGATCGAGGGTTGCCAGAAATTAAGAGAAGAAATTGCACGATTGTTTAATAACGGGCACCTATGAGAATTCCTGAGTTATCGAGCCAAAAACTACTTCAGAAACGGGGACATGAACAAAAAGACCGAACAAGAGGAACCTCAACATAACATAAACATGATTATTGGAGGGATCGATGTCCCTAAAGGGCCGATGATAAAACACAGTAAAATATCCATCACAAGGGAGAAACACACTCGAGATTATATACCAAAGGGAACCATTTCATTCAACGACAAGGATGCCGATGGCATCGTACAACCTCATAATGATGCACTGGTAATATCCGTACTTATCAATAAATCTCGAGTTAAATATGTGTTGATTGATCCAGGTAGCTCGGCCAACATCATCACATCAAGGGTCTAGAGCAGTTGGGGTTACAAGACCAAATAGTGCCAGTAATCTGGGTGTTGAACGGATTTAACATGGCATACGAAACCACTAAAGGGGAGATAACCCTACCAATAAATACCGCCGGGACCATCATGGACACAAAGTTGTATATGACCGAAAGGCATATGAGATATAAAGCTCTATTCAAAAGACCACGGGTTCATAGCATGAAGGCAATACATGTCACACCTCCTTTGTACACACCTACCCCGAAGGATAATGTATAAGGGAGTTTTTCCATTTAAAGTGACATTATTCGAAATGGGATTATTTAATTATTTTTAGAGTCTCCACTTGGGATAGGATTGGCTTTTGGTGTCCCAAGTCACCGGTTTAACTTGAATCCCAAATCAAGAAAAATTTCGACTTCCCGGTTAGAGTCTGCGAACTAGAGATTCTGAATAAGAAATTCTGTTGGCCCGAGGGAAGGTGTTAGGCACCCCCGGATCCCGTGGTTCTAGCACGGTCGCTTAAATTATTATAATTGGCTAAAAATCTAATTTTAATACATGTTTGAACTTATGTGCTTTTTAACTTTAAACCGCTTTTATTATTATTTTTAAAGAGAATTGCAACGTCATGAAAACACGTCTCGAACCGCATCACATAAATGCACCCGCGGTTTTTGACACATTTTGACTTCGTTGAGATTTGGATTTGGGTCACATAAATATGCACCCGAGTTTAGGAAAGTAATATTATTTAAATAATGGGCCAAAAGCAACTAGCATGTTTGCAATTTGCGAGGGCCATGGAATTTACTAAATGGCACACCTCGAATTCTAAGGACAAAACAAGATTAATCAAATGAGGGCCGTGCAATTTATGGGTTTAATCAAATTTGAACCCACTACCTAACTTGTAAGCCCAAATTTATGTTGCCAAATTAATCCTAATGCTTTTAAATTGAATTCAAGCTTTCAACATGTTGGGCTTTAAAATTAGCCCGACAATTTTGGTCAGTTTTTGGTAAGCAATGCCCAATTGTGGGCCTTTGCGCAGGCCCAATTGAAACAAAGCCTGAATTAAATCCCCTACCAAACATTAGAGTTTCAGCTGTGAAGCTAACTCTTAGAGTGGGTGTTGGACCAGTTTCGCATGCAGCTGCTGGGCCATTTTGTTTGAGGCCCAAAGGTAACTAATGGTCCTTGAATTTTCGGTATCTTTGCCTGAATTCTATATTGTAGTAATAGGGATCATTTTAAGAACTGAAACCAGACAATTACCAATTCAATACATACTGCAATAAAATGAATTGAAACTTATTGAAACAAGTAAAAACAAACACCATTCGCAACCTGATTTTGAAACTTATAAGCTGATTTTGAATCTCATTTTTACACCTACATCTGGAATGTGTATGTCTCTATGAACATGTATTTATCCGAAGTTTGTGTTTAAGGGAACATGTTTGAACCTATATACTACCAATGCAATATCTATACTAATAAGCTGTGGAACTTAACACGAACTAAACCATGAGCAGAACCTCATTGAACATAGCTTTAACATGAGTCAAAGAATTTTAAATTCATACAAGTTGTGTTCATGTTCAAACAGTCCTAATTATACAAATTGTCCAAATTAACTCAAATACTCCTTCATACGAATTTTGCAGCTACAATATTAAAACTAGCAATGACTTAAGGAAAATACAAGTGAAACATCCAATACTTCTTCATTATTGACTCCACAAATAGTTCATGCACATTGCTTCAAATTTCCAGTTCAAACTGAATCAAGGAAATGTACCTGGAGGTTGAAATGCAATAAGAAGAAGTCGGAGTCAGCAACAATAAGAGGAATTTGCAGTGTTAAGCAACAGGAGAGCAACAACAATTTTAACTTGGAGTCTCAGCCATGAAAACCAGTAAAATAGACCCAAAATTGACTTGAATAGACCACTTTCAACTTGAAATCAACCCAGAAACCTTTGACCTCAATTACTGGACATAATTAGGCAATTTTAAACCATTTTTGAATCTTATATGAATTGAAAATTTGAAACTGGATGCTGGAACTTGAAATCGATCTAAGATCACAATAGAATAGTGTTTTTTGGAGTTTTTGGAGTTTCGCATTGAAGAACTAAGATCTAAGGAATTTTTGAATTGTAGTAGTTTAGATTTGAGTATTTGAATTTGTAATTCAAATTTTAGATCTTAAAACTTTCAAAAAATGCTTCTTGGGGGGAAATTTAGGAGCTGGAACTTTTTTTGGGATTTTTTCAGATTGTGAAACTTGCAAATGAAGGCATGTAGGCCGCCTTTTATAAGTAAGAAAGGGGGAGGAAGCTTCTAGAATTCATTCACTCATTTTCCCCCTTTTTATTTTCAAATATTTGTTCACTAGTCCTAAAGTTTTGACTTGTTGCCTAAGTTATTACCCTAAGTTCCTGAAACTACAATTGAGGCACTATTTTAGAAGCTTCTAGGGTGTTCTAGTTTAACCTACAACACTCCTTTGCCATTTTAAGTGCCCAAAATACCCCTGAATACCCCTGAAATTACTAACCTAGTCAAACCCAAACCTCCAAACCTGATAATTGGTCAAGGATTGACTACGGTTAAGCAAAGATCTACCCTACTCAGCTATAACCAAACAGATTCTTTGTTTAACAAATAAAATTAAATCTAAGACAATAATTAATGAAACTGAAATCCAGTTAATAACACTAAGCACAGATTATTTAATTGAAACCAAACACCAACTCAAAAGAAATCAGAACAAAATAAAATCAAACAAGACAGAATCAACAAAATTTAACCGAACCCTAAAAATTTAAAATCATTTAGCCGTGAAAGCAATTAATCGAAAGGTAGTAAAATCAATACTCGATCACAAACTACGAAAAATCAAAACACAACAAAGTGACAAACTATTTAGCTAAATTTTATTAATAAAAAATGGCAGAGAAAAGAAAAGAAAAAAAAATGAAAACAAAAATGAAATGAACAGAGGCACTAGCTGACTCGACTTGGGCTCAGGGCTTACCTTCTAATTTAATCCCCGCTATAACATCAATCACCAATTCTTTGTCCAAGAATGGATAAAAACGTTTAAACGGGACAACATTAGAACCAGAGGAACTAGTGGCGGAAGCGGCGTCCACAGTTTTGAAGATTAGAGGAGACTGGGTGGGATTCGAGGGAAACTGGTTGTAGAATGGGGATGTGGAGACAGAGAGGAAGCTAAGGTGTACATTTGGAGGCATTTGGAGATCCTCCGTCACCGTGGGCGATTTCCGGCGGCAGAGTTAGGGCGGAGCCGGTGAAGGAGGCGGTGATACGAGGAAGATGATACGGTCTCTAGGGTTTGGGTAATATTTAGACATTTTTATGTAGAATCAAGATCAATTGGGGACCGTTGGATTAAAGAGGATGGATGGTCTAGATTTAATTAGCCTTCACTAATCCTAAACGACGTCGTTTTGTATATGGGGTGTCTGGACCAGGTTAACTCTGTGGATTGGGCTGGGGGCATGTTTGATCCGATTGGGCTTGAGCTGTATATCGAATAATGGCCCAAAAAGGTGGCCTGACCCCTTTTCTTGCTTATTTCAATTTCTCTTTATTTGTTTTGTTCTTTTCTTTTTCCTTTTTATTATTTTCTGATTTTATTAAATGTAAGATTAAAAATAAAAGACCCAAATTGACTCTAAAATTATGCTAATTAAAATTCCAAAATTAACTAATTTCTAATTTAAAAAAAAACTTAAGACAAAATCTAAAAATTAAAAGTAGAAATGCAAAGAACCATTTTTGTAATTTTCTTTATTTTGTAATATTAAATGTGTACTATTTTGTATGTTTGGAATTATTCAATCAAAATGCACACAAAAAATGCAAACAGAATACAAAATCATGCAATTAATTCCTAAAATTCAAATAATAAAATAAAAATCTTAATTCTAACGAATTTTATAAGAGTAATTTAAGTGTGGCAAAATCACGTACTCACAACTGCCCCTCTTTGCTCGAAGACACGAAGGGTTTTAGGGCAAAGATAAATGAGCGCCATGAGGGATTTTTTCCTGCTTGGCACTCCATGAGAAGCATTTTGAAAACCGTCTGACCGAACTCTGTTTCAAAGGTTGCCTACATATCCTTGGCTATAAAGGAATCCGGTCAGTGTAGTTCTGGAAGGTTTGGTAGCTGGAACTACCAGGAGCTGTGATTTCACTGCTGTTGCTGCTGCTACTGCTTGCTGACCTCCTTATTACACCAAAAGGAAAATCAAATCTAAGCTAGTTATGCCTATCAACTATGAGTTACAAGATTCCTATCTATAAATCTCTTGAAGCTTGATCTTGAGTCTTAGCTGATTTTGATGTAGACTCTGATCTGAATCTTGATGCTCGTAAGTTGTAGGTTATTACTTCTTTCTGCAACGTTGGGTCAAAACGGGATCAGCGGAGCTTGTGACTTCAGTCAGATTTTGAGAAATCCGCACCCTTGTTTTCTTCACATTTGAGTTCATTTCTTTTGTTCTTTTCTTCTTTTCTTGATTCTGGATTGAGACTTATTCCATCGGTCATCTCGCACCCTATGTCTTGACATCAACCTGCTTAATATTCCAAAACAAACAAACAAACAAAATTTTCTGCCCCAGTTTTCACTAGGAAAAATTTTGTGAGTTAGTTGTGACACATATCTAAGCAATCAAATCGGGATTGTGTATCCTTGTGAATGAATCCAGGTTATGCTGGAAAATGACCGGGTTATGCCGGAAAAAGAAAAAAGGGTCCTCGGGTTATGCCGTGACGGAAAGAAAAAAGCTCCTTGGGTTATGCCAGGGAGATCCTCGGGTTATGCCGGGATTTGGAAAGAAAAAGCCCCATGGGTTATGCCAGGGGGGTCCTCGGGTTATGTCGGGATTTGGAAAGAAAAATTTCCTTGGGTTATGCTAGGGAGATCCTCGGGTTATGCCGGGATTTGGAAAGAAAAAGCCCCTTGGGTTATGCCAGGGGGATCCTCGGGTTATGCCGGGATTTGGAAAGAAAAAGCTCATTGGGTTATACCGGGATTTGGAAAGAAAAAGCCCCTTGGATTATGCCAGGGGGATCCTCATGTTATGCCGGGATTTGGAAAGAAAAATCTCCTTGGGTTATGCCAGGGAGATCCTCGGCTTATGCAGGGATTTGGAAAGAAAAAAGCTCCCTAGGTCATGCCAGGGAGATCCTTGGGTTATGCCGGGATTTGAAAAGAAAAAAGCTCCCTGGGTTATGCTAGGGAGATCCTCGGGTTATGCCGGGATTTGGAAAGAAAAAGCTCCTTGGGTTATGCTAGGGAGATCCTCGGGTTATGCTAGGATTTGGAAAGAAAAAGCCCCTTGGGTTATGCCAGGGGGATCCTCGGGTTATGCCGGGATTTGGAAAGAAAAGCTCCTTGGGTTATGCCGGGATATTTAAGGAATGGGGTCCTATGCTACCATGATTTGTTTTTCTTTTGGGATTTTCATTTTCATTTTCTTCTTTTCTTCTTCTTTTTATATTTTTATTTTTATATAGCAAAACGCATTGAAGAATTTGGGGAGAAACTTCCTTTTGGTCGACTCTGTGTCGCAAAGCTGTTTCAGCGCTTGCGCATTTCTGTTCCCTTTTGGGTCGCACCTGCTTCTTGCACGGTTGCTTTGATTGACACCTATTTTAACTTTCAACAAAGAATAATTAGTTAGTTTAAAAAGGTGGTTGGTTTTGTGGCCTTGATCATTCCAATTGCTTGATCCCGGCTCCATCTCCGTTAAGAACTTTGCTGCTTGTTGGCTTTGAGGGTGACTCTCTTTTCAAACCGACGTGATTCAACTTATAGGATTTTATGATGACTCGCCCGTGTAGGGTCTATTCCTTTCACTTTTTCTGCTCTTAAGACCTGTGTTTTTGACTTTCTTTCCTTTCCCCTGTCTTTGCTTTGAGGCATCAACTACCATGGTCAATCGGGATTGGACTGACGCACCCGCTGAGGCTGGGTATTTTCTTTGAATCTTGCCAGGCGGAGCCCTGTGAAACCGGTCCTGCCATCTTTTCTTTTGTAATAGTCACGGAATCAGAGTTAAACCGAAAGGGATTCAAGAAAGGAGTATACAAAAGGCTAGCAGAGTTTAGAGAGAAGCGTCCCTTTCGAGGGAATGGAAGGACTTATCTGGGGGTGCATGCTGACTTCAAATGAACATGACATGCTTCTTGGACTGGACGCCCGACCCATACAAACTTTTCAGCTTCACGTGAGACCATTTATCCTTATTTCAAAACCAGGGAACTTTGCCAGTACTCTTTTAGTGGTGAGATGTCTTCTTTTCGGCCGACAGCGCCCTTTGCGGGTTTTCACCAATCGACCTCTCTCATTTCTCTTCTCACCGTTGCCCGATAGTGTTCTTTGCGAGTTTTCACTAAGCGGACTCTCTCATTTTCATTTTCTCTACTCACCATCGCTTTATGGTGCCCGAAGGTTTTCACCGATAAGACTCTCTCATTTTATTTCTCTCAATTTGAATTGTATCAGATTCCAACAATGATGTTTTTCACTTCCCTGCTTTTTCTAATTGATCGGAAGGACTTGGACAAGGTCTTTGGGGTAAGAAGGATTTTGGGCGGAACTACAACTTTGGAACCATTTCGGTGGGTTCATAGCCGAACCATCATATCATCTGGCCCAGTTTCAATTTTTGGGGAAATTGGTATTTTTGTTTTGGTGTGACTGAACCTTAGGGAGAAGCTGCCTACGATCCTTTCGGAATCAATTCAAACGTAGTTCAGGGAAATAATTTTTGTTTTTGTTTTTTTTGTTTTGTTTTTGTTTTCTTTTTATTTTTTTTCTTTTTTTTTTCTTTTTCTTTTCTTTTCTTTTTGTACTTTCGAATTCCAAAGAGGGTAGCCAAAGAAGCGTAACCGGCTCAAAGGGTTTACGAAGGATTGATAGTGTTTGGGGTAGCGGGAAGGAAAGCCTTCGTCATCTCAATTACGCAAAAGCCATCACCCCAAGAGACCTAGACATAGTACCCTTTCACTGCATCTGCATTGACTACTGTTTCAGGATCATTTCCTTCGATGTCTACCAAATACAGTGCTCCTCTTGGCAATATCTTCCGGATTATGTATGGACCCTTCCAATTAGGAGCAAACTTTCCTTTTGCTTCCTGGTGATGAGGGAGAATGCGTCTGAGCACGAGCTGTCCCACTTCAAAATTCCTGGTACGCACTTTGTTGTTATAGGCGCGGGCCATTCTTTGTTGGTACAACTGCTCGTGACAAACTGCGGCCATCCATTTTTCATCAATTAATGACAACTGCTCCAACCGGGTTTTAACCCACTCACTGTCCTCAATTTCCGCTTCAACAATTATGCGAAGCGAAGGGATTTCTACTTCTACAGGTATGACAACATCAATTCCATAAACCAACAAGTATGGAGTTGCTCCAATCGATGTACGCACTGTGGTACGATACCCGAGTAATGCAAAAGGCAGCTTTTTATGCCATTTCCTGGAGCTTTGAATCATCTTTCTCAGAATCTTCTTGATGTTCTTATTTGCTGCTTCAATGACACCATTGGCTTTTGGCCGATAAGGAGTAGAGTTTCTATGCGTTATCTTGAACTGTTCGTATACCTCTCCTATCAGACGACTGTTCAAGTTTGCAGCATTGTCGGTAATGATAGTTGCAGGAATGCCAAAGTGGCAAATGAGATTGGAGTGCACAAAGTCTACCATAGCCTTCTTGGTGACTGACTTAAGAGTGATGGCCTCAACCCATTTTGTGAAATAATCGATTGCAACCAATATGAATCTATGCCCATTTGAAGCTTTCGGCTCGATCGGCCTAATAACATCCATACCCCAGGCAACAAACGACCAAGGTGCTGACATCGGATGAAGTTCTGTTGGAGGTGCATGAATCAAATCACCGTGCACCTGGCATTGATGGCATTTTCGAACAAAATTGAAACAGTCTTTCTCTATGGTTATCCAGTAATACCCCGCTCGCAAGATTTTCTTTGCCAACACATAACCATTCATATGAGGTCCGCACACCCCTGCATGTACTTCATGTATGATTCTTCCGACTTCCTCGGCATCAACACATCTTAGCAAGTTGAGGTCCAGGGTCCTTTTTTACAAAACATCACCGCTTAAAAATAAACCACTCGCGTGCCGTCTGATGGTTCTCTTTTGATCTCCAGTGGCTTGCTCGGGATATTCTTGTTTTTTCAGAAATCTTTTGATATCATGATACCCGGGCTGAATGCTGGGTTTCGCCTCGACCGCATTAAAATACCAATGCTTTTCTTTGATTTGAATCTCTAGAGGATCAATATGGGCATTGCCCGTGTAAGGCAGCATTGAAGCTAGAGTGGTGAGTGCATCAGCTAGTTCATTGTGACACCGAGGAATGTACCTGAACTCTATCGACTTGAAGCGTTTGGTGAGATCTTCCACATGGTGCCGATAGGGAATGATCTTAACATCTCGAGTCTCCCACTCTCCCTGGGCTTGCCGGATAATCAAATCAGAGTCCCCCATGATCAAATCTTCAACATCTTCGTCAATTGCCATATTCATGCCCATGATGCAGGCTTCATACTCGACCGTGTTGTTTGTACAGAAGAAACGGAGTCTGGCTGTAGCTAGGTAGTGCTGACCATTGGGTGAAATCAAGATTGCCCCAGTGGCTACACCTCTAGCATTTACTACTCCGTCAAAGAACATTTTCCAAGCACGAGTGTCCTCAGAGATTTCTTCTATTGAATTTACCTCTTCATCTGGGAAGTATGTGTTCAATGGTTTGTATTCCTCGTCAACTGGGTTTTCAGCCAAACGATCTGCCAACGCCTGGGCTTTCATTACCGTACGAGTGACATAGACTATGTCAAATTCAGTGAGCAAGATTTGCCATTTTGCTAGTCTCCCAGTGGGCATCGGTTTTTGGAGTATATACAACAGAGGATCTAACCTGGTTATGAGGTAGGTAGTGTGGGATTGAAGATAGTGTCTCAACTTTTGAGCGCCCCACGTCAAGGCACATCACGTTCTCTCTAACAAAGTGTATTTGGCGTTGTAACTGGTGGTATTTGGCTTTGTAACTGATGAACTTCTTGCTCAGATAGTAAATTTCCTGCTCTTTCTTGCCAGTTATATCATGTTGCCCGAGAACACAGCCAAAAGAATTTTCCAAAATTGTCAAATACAAGAAGAGAGGTCGCCCAGGCTCCGGTGGGACCAACACTGGAGGATTTGACATATATTCCTTGATTTTGTTGAAAGCCTCTTGACATTCAGGTGTCTATTTGATTGCTGCATCTTTCTTCAATAGTTTGAATATGGGCTCACATGTGGTAGTCAGTTGAGCAATGAACCGACTAATATAGTTTAACCTGCCTAGTAGAATCATCACGTCTTTCTTAGTTCTTGTAGGAGGTAAATCTCGAATAACCTTTATGTTTGTTGGATCTAACTCGATACCTCTCCTGCTCACTATGAAACCCAGTGGCTTGCCTGATGGTACTCCGAAGGCACATTTAGCCGGATTCAACTTCAAATCATACTTGGCAGCCGTTCAAATAACTTTCTCAAATCTCGAACGTGGTCACTCTGAGTTCGGGACTTGATGATTACGTCATCCACATACACTTCTATCTCTTGATGCATCATGTCATGGAAAATGGCGGTCATAGCTCTCATATAGGTTGCACCGGCATTCTTCAGCCCAAATGGCATGACCCGGTAACAATAGGTACCCCAGGGTATAGTGAAAGCTGTCTTCTCGGCATCTTCTTCATCCATCAACACCTAGGGATATCCTGCGTAACAATCCACAAAGGACTGTATCTCATGTTTGGCACAGTTATCAACAAGGATGTGGATGTTGGCCAAAGAGAAATTGTCTTTGGGACTCGCCTTATTCAAATCTCGGTAGTCCACACACACCTGGGTTTTCCCATATTTCTTTGGCTCTGGAACTACGTTGGCCAACCACGTGGTATACTAGACCACTCGAATTACCCCCGCCTTCAGCTGTTTTGTGATTTCTTCTTTGATTTTATCACTGATATCAGTCTTTTCGATTTATTTCCCTAAAGGCCTCTTCTTCATCATATTCCGGTTCTTGATTCATTATTTCACAGTTAGACAGCGTGTTTGATTCTGGGGGTGAAGTCCGCAAGCATGTCATGTTATTTAAAGTCGCATTATTATAACTGAAAAGAAAAAATGAAAAGGGAAAAATAACAAAAATCAGAAAGATTAAAGAGAAAAATGGATGATGAAATATTGATTTCATTTCTTGGAATTTGGGAAGATAATAGGGTTTACATTCAGAAATTTAAAAGATAAGAAACTAAAAGAGACATCCGAGTTACACCCTGAAATAAGATGCAGAAAAGGTGACAGGGCTAGTCTACCGGTACCCCCGCCTCATCGGGAATGGCGTAGCCTTCTAGTTTTGGAGTTTAGCATCTGGCCCCATGTAAAGCACCTCAGCGGTGCTTTTACCCTCCCCTGGCTGAACCATGTTGGTTTCATAAAGCATTTGTCTCATAGCTCCACATATATCTTCAATTTACTCAGCCGTGAACACCTCATCGTTTTCTTCTTCGCCATAGTTAGGCTTGACAAAAGTATCATAGAGATGTGGCAATGGTTGTGGTAGGACCCATCCTTCCTTCTTCCTTTCCTCGGCCCATTTGTCATCATCTGGGGTAGGGTGGAAGCCTATCCCGAAAAACTTTTCTGCTGTGGGTAGAGTTACCGGCTCGGATATTCCTTGTAAAGCTTTTCCCAATCCTTTCCTGGTTTGAAACCGTGTCTGAGCATCTCTTTGGCCACCATAATTGAAGCATTAGATAGGAAAGGCTGGGGGCATAGATTTCCCTCCTGGTACTGGTCTGCCACCACAATTTCAAAGGCCTGATAAACAATATGCTCACTTCCTTCCCTCGCCTCCAAACATGGGATAGATGGGTCATGATAAATGGAATGCTCGTCTTCTCCGTGGACCATGATTTCCTAATCTTCACACTCGAATTTCACCATTTGGTGGAGGGTAGAGTGCACAACTCCTACAGCATGGATCCAGGGCCTTCCAAGAAGAAAATTGTAAGATGTATCCATGTCCAACACCTGGAAGGTTACCTCGAAATCCACCAGGCCTATGGTTAATATCAAATCAATTTCACCGATAGTATCCCTCTTAATACCATCAAAAGCTCTCACACAAACATTATTAAAACGAATCCTTCCAGTCCCAATTTCCATTCTTTGCAGTGTGGAGAGTGGGTAGATGTCAACCCCCGAGCCTCCATCCACCATGACTCGCTTGACGTAGTAACCTTCACACTTGATAGTCAGATGTAAGGCCTTGTTGTGAGCTGCTCCCTTTGGAGGCAAGTCAATTTTACTAAAGGACAGTTGATTGACAGCGAAGAACCTTTCTGCCATTCTTTCGAGCTGTTCGACTGAAGTTTCAATTGGCACATATGCCTCATTCAGAGTTTTCATCAGGATCTTTTGATGTTCGGAGGATTTCGTCACTAATAACAACAACGACACTTGTTCAGGATATTTTCTCAATTGCTCTACTGTTTCATAATCAGGCAACTTCATTTTCTGGAAGAAGGCCTCTGCTTCCTCAGCACTCACTGGCTTCTTGGACGGAAAGCGCTTTCGTGTGGCATTGTTTACCTCCTGTACATTTGAATATTTCTCAACAGTGGTTTTCCCTGGAAGTTCTCCCAAAATTTCTTTGCCCTTGTATGTAACCACTGTTTGCTGATAATTCCATGGCACCGCGGAGGGGTCTGTCATTGGCTTCTGTGGTACGCGTCCAATAACCACTGGCCCATTCAGCCGAGATGGCTTAATTGTCCCCCGTAACACATAAGCTCCTTTTGGCACATACATTTGCATTCCCCTTTTTACTTCAAACTTCCTTGGAGCATTCACAACTAGTGGCTTTTCTTGGCGACCTCGCGGAATGTAGGGAATTCCATTCTTAGGAGGTTCCATCTCTGCTTTTGTTTCAGGTTTCTTCTCAGGCTCAGTATTGACACTTTTATTCTTCTTTTCCCTTTTCTCTTGCTTCGGGGGTGCCTTGGGATTCTTTTCTGCGTCGGCAATAGCAATTATGGTTTTCAAGGCTGGATCAAACTCCTTGTCTTCACAAATCATCCCGATTACCGGCCCGTTGTTGTAAGCGGGCAATGGATTGTTGGTCACATTTAGGGCTTCTTCATCCCTCAACACTATTTTTCCTTGTTCTATCAAATATTCCACAGCTTTCTTCAACATCCAAAAGGTGTCAGTACTATGCCCCTCAGCTCCTGAGTGATAAGCACATCGGACTCCCCGCTGATAGGATAGTGATTCTGGGTTTTGCCCGTTTTGGGGTATGGGTTGCAGTAGATTCATCTGGACAAACTTTGGGAATAAACTGGAGCAGGATTCACTGATGGGTGTAAAGTTTGGTCTTCTGGGTAGTTCCCGAGGACGAAAGTTATTTTGTGGAGGTCGGGGATTATAGTGGTTCTGGTGAGGAGGCTGGTTTCTTTGGAATGGAGGTTGATTTATGTTGGCTTGTGGCTGCGGATGGGCGAAAGGTTGAGCATTCATGACCGCATAAGGTGGGGGAGCATAAGTCATATCAGCATGAGGATAGTAGGGTTGAGGGGTTCTTTCAGAGAACACAGGTCTCGGAGCCCGATATCTTCTTCCCCCTGATGCTGCCATAATTGTTTCTTCTTTCTTTTTACCTTTGGCCATTCCTCCAAACCCTCCTTGGAGGGCTTGGGAGGTTGCTCTGATGGCCAACTGGCTCAAGATTTTGCCCGTTTTCAGACCATTTTCTACCATTTCCCCGATTTTAATCGCCTCTGCAAAAGGCTTGCCCATGGCGGACATCATATTCTGAAAGTAATCTGCTTCCTGGGCCTGAAGGAAAACAGTAACCATCTCTACCTCATCCATAGGAGGATTCACTCTTAATGCCTGTTCGCTCCACTTAATTGCATATTCTAAAAAACTTTCTGAGGGTTTCTTCTTTAGATTCACCAAGGAGTTCCTGTCCGGTGCAATGTCTATGTTGTATTGAAATTGTCGAACAAAGTCTCTAGCATGATCGTCCCAAATATGCTAACGTGAGACGTCTTGGTCCATATACCACTCGAAAGCAATTCCAATTAAGCTCTCCCAAAAATACGCCATCAACAATTCTTCTTTGCCACCGGCCCCCCGTAACTGATTGCAATACTTCTTCAAATAAGCAATGGGGTCGCCATGCCGGTCATACTTTTCAAATTTTGGTGTTTTGAACCCTGAGGGCAAGTGTACATGCGGGAACATACACAGGTCTGTATGGGAGTCTTTTGCCCGCTTAAGGCTTGCATATTTTTTAAGCTCTGTTCAAGGCTTCTCATTCGCTTTGCCATCTCATCCTTCTCTGGGGCTTTGGGGGTTTTGTCTTGCCCCGGTGTAAGCTCGTATGGTGGTGGATGAGAATAAGTATATTAGGGATAATGAGGAGGGTCAGCCTGAAAGACGGGATTTTGTAATGTGAAAATCGATGGATCGAAAGCATGCCTTGGCAGTGATAGTTGTGTTGTAGCGGAGCATGGTGGAGCAGTGAAGATTTTGGGAGCTGTTCCAGACGGGAACACCTGGGGGTGAACCTCAGAAGGTGTTCCTAGGAAGTGAGCAGTCATAGTAGGTTCCCCTAACGGAGTGTTTAGGTGGCTAATGGGGACAGTAGTAGCACCTTCAGATGTAGGAAATAGCTCCGGGAATCCGGGGATGGTTCTTGGGGGTTCCTTTCCATTGTTCCAAGCATCCCACATTTCCATGAGTCGCAGGCGCAATACCCGATTCTCTTCAGCTGTAAGGGACTCAGAGGCCGGGACCCCCGGGATGGGGCTATCTTCGGATATGGGAATTACAGGCAGAGCCATATCTGTAGACATTTCTGTACTTCCTTTTGATCTAGTGAAATATTGATGTGAGGCCAGCTTACCACAAACCAACCACCGTTTGTAAAAGCTCAGCTGGAAATGACAGCAACAACGGTTAGTTTGAAACAAATAACAGATAGGGAACCGCACATTGGAGTGTGATACGCCTAGACAGTTAAATGAATATCTATATGTTTGCTACGTTTGCATGCGTCATCCCGGCTTTTCTTTTGTTCCCTTCGCTTTTCTTTTGTTTTGTTTTCTCTCATTTTCTTTCCCTCTTCTCTCTTTATTTTTATTTTCTGCCTTTTCCTTTTCTTTGGCCATGGTTTTTCTCTCAATGCATTATTTTCTTTTTTGCATTTTATTTTTATTTCATTTATTTCCCTCGCATTTCTCCTTTTTTTCCCTTAGGATTACGGTCAAATCTTATGTAGATTGCCTACGTATCCTGGCCCCACATGAATCAGACCAAGCGTAGTTCTTGCAAAATAAATGTAAAAATAGAAGCCAAAATGTTTTGGGATTTTCAATTTTATTGATAGCAAATACCTTGATTACAAAGACTCAAAACTAACATAACAAACTCTGATAAAAAGATAAACTACAGGCTCCACCGTCAACTATTCTGTTTCAAAAGAAAATACAGACTTAAACAACTGACAGAATCTTAGTGAAAAAAAAATACAGACTCAAATAACTGACAGACTCTAGTAGAAAAGGAAATACAGATGCAAACACTGACAGACTCTAGTAAAAAGGAAATATGAAAATCATGAATACATTAAAGCTCCTGGTGCCCGAGGGACATCGTTCGGTCTCGCCGCGGGCCTATATGCAAGTTCCCCTTGGAGTCTGTCTAGGTCACTCATTATTTGCTTCACAAATATTATCACCGATGCAAAGAAGGTGGTGTGAGTCATGTTCTTGCACATTTGACATTTCCTACTAATGTAGTGAGAAACGGTTAAGATTTTCTCTCTGATTCTGCCCTTTTCCTAAAGAAACTGCCCTATCTGTTGGACCCTGGCCTCCAAATTCTGCTCAGCTACCTGGTTTTGTCCTGGAGTTGTTGCAAGTCCATTTCTAATTGTGCCAAGGCCATGTAGCAAAGCTCTTTCAATCTTGAATTCTTTTACCTGTTTGATCATTCTGTTCTCTGTGGCGATGACCCTTTTCCTTAATCCCGTGACCTCATTATCGTATTCTTCTTTCAACTGTCTAACCATGCGAGCTCGTTCTTCCGCATTTTTAGCCAATTGTTTTCGAACCCCGGCTAATTCTCTTTCTGCTTTGTTGAGGTCAAAACTGTAGTCATTCACTTTTTGCCTTAGATTTTCTATAAGTTTTGCATCTTTGGCACTTCTGATTGGATCTTTGGCTTCTATCTTCATCTTTTAAATTTGGCCTCATAAGGCTTCATTATCTTTGTCCAATTTCTTCTTCTCACCCTTATCGGCTGCGGCTTGCACATTTTTTTCAAACTGAAGGTCTCAGACTTGTTTTTCCAATTCTCCTATTTTAGCTCTGTATTCATTTTCTTTAGCTAACCAGGCCCATTGTTCTTGCGATGATTCGGCAAAATCCTGGAGGTGAGGTCTTTTGGCCGGCCTCCCAAATGCAACGTCCCTTCTATACCAGGCATGATATTCAGGTGACACTTCCCCTTTAGATCAATCCCGTACACAGGTATTCGCTGCCAAGTATTGACATTCACTCCAGACCTGGCGGACCCCTACTTCAGGAAACTGGCCATCAGGACCAATCTCAACCACTTGGAGACTAAGATTGTCGTCTTTTGGTACTATTTGGCATCTCCCGAGTTGCGTTAAAACCCGATATGTAGCATAAGGCTGAATGCTCTTAGGACCCATCAAGAGGAAGTGCGGCCCTGCTGCTGGCATATATATGATTTCATCAACAGGCAACCATCCAAACATCCACTCTATTTGACTGGCAGTAAGGGACCAAAAGTATGATGTCCAGCCTGTGAATCCTTCAGGCAAGCTGACCCCCTTAATTCTCGTATAAAACTCCTCTATACAGATTTTCTCTGAAGACCCATAACTCAGGAACTGAGGACGATGGCACAAGTGCTCGGTCATCCACATTTGCAAAAACAGATTGCACCCCTCAAAGAAGTCTCCTCCGGCTTTGCAGGATGTAAGAGCGCGGAAGATTTTAGCTAATATCATGGGCGCAAGAGTGCTTTTGTCTTGAGTGAGTAGAGTGCTGACGACCCCGGCTATCTTTATGTCAATGTTTCCATCTTTCCTCGGGAATACCAAAAGTCCCAAAAAGACCACCATAAAAGCAAAACGTCTATGTTCTTCCCATTTTTGGCGGTTTCCTTTGCTACATATCTTGTTTTCTTGTTTATTGAACCCTCCGATGTGGCCATATCTTTGGTATATGAAGTGTGGAGTACAGAAGCCATCTGCCAAATCTGTATTATGGACCGTCCTGCTTATCTTCAGTGAGTCTAAGAATTTATGCACAACCACAATTCTCGGGGCAACCAAGTATTTGTGTCTTAAAGGAACCTCAGCACTTCCAATGTACCCGGCTATCTCCTCCAAGGTCGGGGTGAGTTCAAAGTCTGAAACATGGAACACATTGTGTGCCGGGTCCTAGCATGTAACTAGTGCCCTTATGATGTCTTCCCGAGGCATAATTTCCAACAAACCGGTAAGCCCTTTCAAATATTTTTTCACTTCATGTTGCCCTTCTCCTCCTAGATCGTTCCACCACAGACGCAACTCTAAAGGGAATTTATTCATGATTGAGAAAGGTTTATTTTGAATCGTGCTCATCCTGCACATTTATTTAAAGCAATTTAATGACTTATTTTGACTTAAACAGAAAAAATTGGCTATTTTTGCAAATGTTTTATTTACGAAAAACAAAGACTTGGTTATGTAGATATGGCCTTTCAGCACTTCTGGGAGGAAGATTTTAAGGCTGTGCCCGCAAACCATTTAAAAATAACTCAGGGTGGCTGTTCTTGCAAAAACGGCCTTCTGGTGTCCTTTTTGGGGACATTCGGCTTATTTTAACACAAGAATGGCATCACCCGACTTATTTGAAAAATATTAAAATTTTGGTATTATTTGGCTATTTTTGCAAAAAGGTGGTTGGACCCGATGAGGGTTGCCTACGTATCTCACATCCGGTGAGAATCAAACCAGCGTAGTTCGGGCAGATGTGCCAAAATTTATTTTGAACAACAATTTTTCTTTCTATGGTTTGTTTTTTTTTTAAAAAATATTTTTCTCTTTGTTTTTAAAAAATCCGGCAGCATTTCGGTACTATTTGGGCATTAGTTTTTTTTTCAAAATGGTCACCCTCACTTAGTCCTAACAATGCTTATTTTTTTCTCAATTTTCACTCATTTAGACAAGCCAATTAACATGTAGAGCCGAGCAAATAAATGCACAAGTAGCACGTAAGATGCATCGGGATGGTCAATTCATTTCAGGTCACCTGTCCTAGACGGACCCAACCACTGTGTTAAGTTCCCTAAGTCAAATGCACATGATGCAAACAAATGTCCTACTAGGGATCTGGCATGAGGTCGAGTTATTCTAGGTTTAAAACCTGGGTATATGTTCTAGACTGTGTACCCGAGCCGACAACTCGAGTCGACGAGGGGGCTACGTACCGGGAACCAAAAGGCCATCCGGCTTAGTAACTTGTCCGGCCTCTTTCTTATTTTAAGATATGACACTAACAGAATAGGGAGTCTCCACCAGTGAGCACATCCCCGGAGATGAGAAGAGATGGGTTCCGTAAAAATTTTATATGTACAATTCAGATAATATCAAAGTGGTAAAGCACTTAGCACAGTTAGCATGAAACATGTAGGAAAATCAAACAAAGCCAAATATAATAATTATACAAAGCTCGAATTCTTGAACCCTGAACCAGAGATTCTAGGTTCGATCCCCAGCAGAGTCGCCAGAGCTGTCACACCTCCTTTTTACACACCTACCCCGAAGGATAATGTATAAGGGAGTTTTTCCATTTAAAGTGACATCATTCGAAATGGGATTATTTATTTATTATTAGAGTCACCACTTGAGATAGGATTGGCTTTTGGTGTCCCAAGTCACCGGTTTAACTTGAATCCCAAATCGAGGTAAATTTTGACTTCCCGGTTGGAGTCTACGAACCAGAGATTCTGAATAACGAATTCTGTTCACCCGAGGGAAGGTGTTAGGCACCCCCGGATCCCGTGGTTCTAGCACGGTCGCTTAAATTATTATAATTGGCTAAAAATCTAATTTTAATACATGTTTTAACTTATGTACTTTTTAACTTTAAACCGCTTTTATTATTATTTTAAAGAGAATTGCAACATCGTGAAAACACGTCTCGAACCGCGTCACATAAATGCACCCGCAGTTTTTGACACATTTCGACTTCGTTGAGATTTGGATTTTGGTCACATAAATGTGCACCCGAGTTTAGAAAAGTAATATTATTTAAATAACGGGCCTAAAGCAACTAGCGCATTTGCAATTTGCGAGGGCCATGTAATTTACTAAATGGCACACCTCGAAATATAAGGACAAAACAAGATTAATCAAATGAGGGCCGTGCAATTTATGGGTTTTATCAAATTTGAACCCACTACCTAACTCGTAAGCCCAAATGTATGTTGCCAAATTAATCCTAATGCTTTTAAATTGAATTCGAGCTTTCAGCATGTTGGGCTTTGAAATTAGCCCGACAATTTTGGTCAGTTTTTTGTAAGCAATGGCCAATTGTGGGCCTTTGTGTAGGCCCAATTGAAACAAAGCCTGAATTAAATCCCCTACCAAACATTAGAGTTTCAGCTGTGAAGCTAACTCTTAGAGTGGGTGTTGGACCAGTTTCGCATGCAGCTGCTGGGCCATTTTGTTTGAGGCCCAAAGGCAACTAATGGTCCTTGAATTTCCGGTATCTTTGCCTGAATTCTATATTGTAGTAATAGGGATCATTTTAAGAACTGAAACCAGTTAATTACCAATTCAATACATACTGCAATGAAATGAATTGAAACTTATTGAAACAAGTAAAAACAAACACCATTCGAAACCCGATTTTGAAACTTATAAGCTGATTTTGAATCTCATTTTTACACCTACATCTGGAATGTGTATGTCTCTATGAACATGTATTTATCCGGAGTTTGTGTTTAAGGGAACATGTTTGAACCTATATACTACCAATGCAATATCTATACTAATAAGCTGTGGAATTTAACACGAACTAAACCATGAGCAGAACCTCATTGAACATAGCTTTAACAAGAGTCAAAGAATTTTAAATTCATACAAGTTCCAAAGTGTTCATGTTCAAACAGTTCTAATTATACAAATTGTCCAAATTAACTCAAATACTCGTTCATACGAATTTTGCAGCTGCAATATTAAAACTAGCAATGACTTAAGGAAAATACAAGTGAAACATCCAATACTTCTTCATTATTGACTCCACAAATAGTTCATGCACATTGCTTCAAATTTACAGTTCAAACTGAATCAAAGAAATGTACCTGGAGGTTGAAATACAATGAGAAGAAGTAGGAGTCAGTAACAATAAGAGGAATTTGTAGTGTTAAGCAACAGGAGAGCAACAACAATTTCAACTTGGAGTCCCAGCCATGAAAACCAGTAAAATAGACCCAAAATTGACTTGAATAGACCAGTTTCAACTTGAAATCAACCCAGAAACCTTTGACCTCAATTACTGGACAGAATTAGGCAATTTTAAACCATTTTTGAATCTTATGTGAATTGAAAATTTGAAGCAGGATGCTGGAACTTGAAATCGATCTAAGATCACAATAGAACAGTGTTTTTTGGAGTTTTTGGAGTTTCGCCTTGAAGAACTAAGATCTAAGAAATTTTTGAATTGTAGTATTTCAGATTTGAGTATTTGAATTGGAAATTCAAATTTCAAAGCTTAAAACTTGCAGAAAATGTTTCTTGGGGGGAAATTTAGGAGCTGGAACTTTTCTTGGGATTTTTTCAGATGGTGAAACTTGCAAATGAAGGCATGTAGGCTGCCTTTTATAGGCAAGAAAGGGGGAGTAAGCTTGTAGAATTCATTCACTCATTCCCCCCCCCCCTTTTTATTTTCAAATTTTATTCACTAGTCCTAAAGTTTTAACTTGTTGCCTAATTTATTACCCTAAGTTCCTGAAACTACAATTGAGGCCCTATTTTAGAAGCTTCTAGGGTGTTCTAGTTTAACCTACAACATTCCTTTGTCATTTTAAGTGCTCAAAATACCCTTGAATACCCCTAAAATTACTAACCTAGTCAAACCCAAACCTCCAAAACTGATAATTGGTCAAGGATTGACTATGGTTAAGCAAAGATCTACCCTACTCAGCTATAACCAAATAGCTTCTTTGTTTAACAAATGGAATTAAATCTAAGACAATAATTAACGAAACTGAAATCCATTTAATAACACTAAGCACAAATTATTTAATTGAAACCAAACACCAACTCAAAAGAAATCAGAACAAAATAAAATCAAACAAGACAGAATCAACAAAATTAAATCGAACCCTAAAAATTTAAAATCATTTAGCCGTGAAAGAAATTAATCGAAAGGTAGTAAAATCAAGATTCGAGCACAAACTACGAATAATCAAAACACAACAAAGTGACAAACTATTTAGCTAAATTTTATTAATGAAAAATGGCAGAGAAAAGAAAAGAAAAAAAATGAAAACAAAAATGAAATGAACAGAAGCACCCACTGACTTGACTTGGGCTCAGGGCTGACCTTCCAATTTAATCCCTGCTATAACATCAATCACCTGTTCTTTGTCCAAGAATGGATAAAAACGTTTACACGGGACAACATTAGAACCACGGGAAATGGAGACGACTTTGCATGCTTGAATTTCCATCCGAACTTTAATTGAACTCTGAGATTCAAAATTTGAGGAGCTTGGTCGATATTTGAAGGGGAGGAGGACAAATATGGGACGAGGAAGGTCTGGTGGTTAAGGGGTATCGATTTGGGGTTGATTTAAGGTGGCGCCACCGTGGGCGGCGGAGGCATCGTCCACAGTTTTGAAGATTCGATGAGACTGGGTGGGATTCGACGGAAACTGGTTGTAGAATGGGGACGTGGAGACGGAGAGGAAGCTAAGGTGTAAATTTGGAGCTCCTCCGCCGCCGTGGGCAATTTTCGACGGTGGAGTTAGGGCGGAGCCGGCGAAGGAGGCGGTGATGCGAGGAAGATGATACGATCTCTAGGGTTTGGGTGATATTTAGACATTTTTATGTAAAATCAGGATCAATTGGGGATTGTTGGATTAAAGAGGATGGATGGTCTAGATTTAATTGGCCTTCACTAATCCGAAACGACGTCATTTTGTATATGGGGGGTCTGGACCGAGTTAACTTTGTGGATTGGGCTGGGGGCATGTTTGGGCCGACTGGGCTTGAGCTGTATATCGAATAATGGCCCAAAAAGGTGGCTTGACCCCTTTTCTTGCTTATTTCAATTTCTCTTTATTTGTTTTATTCTTTTCTTTTTCCTTTTTATTATTTTCTGATTTTATTAAATGTAAGATTAAAAATAAAAGACCCAAATTGACTTTAAAATTATGCTATTTAAAATTCCAAAATTAACTAATTTCTAATTTAAAAGAAAACTTAAGACAAATTCTAAAAACTAAAAGTAGAAATGCAAAGAACCATTTTTGTTATTTTCTTTATTTTGTAATATTAAATTTGTACTATTTTGTATGTTTGGAATTATATCAATTAAAATGCACACAAAAAATGCAAACAGAACACAAAATCATGCAATTAATTCCTAAAATTCAAATAATAAAAGAAAATTCCTAATTCTAACGAATTTTATAGGAGTAATTTAAGCGTGGCAAAAATCACGTGCTCATAGTACATTCGACCTTACAGCAGGCGTTAAAATTCCCTACACAGGGAGGAATCAAGATGGTGTATGGAGAACAGTTGGCTGTAAAGGAGATGTTCGTAGTCGATGAAGTACTCTCGGTGCCCGCTTTACGATATTAAAGAACACTGAGCCAGCCATAAAGGCCGAAGTTAAATAGCAAGCATCGATGCCTGTCTCGGCTGGACCATAGGAACGAGGAGTCGATGAAGAAGATTATTAAGAAGTTCCAAGATCATTCTTAGCACCTGATGATACCGATACCACCAAATCAACGATTGAAGAGTTAGATCAAGTCACATTGATCGAACACATGCCAGGTCGAAAGGTATACCTGGGCATGGGGTTAGCCCCCGAGCTCAGAGCTTATTAATTTTCTTAAAACTAACGTAGCTTGTTTCGCTTGGTCCCATCTTGACATGAAAGGGATCCCACCAAAGGTAGCCACTCATAAGCTGAGTTTGGACCCGGAGTTCCACCCAGTTAAACAGAAGATGAGACCTTAGTTCGAGGTCAAGCATGCATTCATCAAGAACGAGGTATCTAAGCTCCTTAAAATAGTGTCCATTCGGGAAGTTAAGTACCCATACTGGTTAGCTAACATAGAGGTAGTACCTAAAAAGAAAATAGGATAAGAATATGTTTATATTACAAAGACTTGAACAAGGCATGCTCTAAGGATTCTTTTTCTTTGCCTTACATCGATCGGATGATCGACACGGCGGCCGGGCACGAGATACTCATCTTTCTCGATGCCTGTTCAGGATACAACCAAATTCGGATGGATCCGGGTGTTGCGACCAAAACACTCACGCAAGTGTACGCATCGACAAGTAATATAGTAGTTAGTAAAGTATCGTTCCCACGAGGAATTATGATCAACTTATTGACTGATGTAGACTAAAACAATTATCAATTCAAGCTAAATTGTCATAACATTTATAAAGAACCAATTTACAAATGATTTAGTAATTAAACAATAATACAACGCAAAATTACTACAACGATTATACAATTTTCTTTTAAAGATTTATATAAAAGATATTCTAGGGTCATGGGCTTGCTAGAGATCATGCCAAGTTCTTAGCTTAAGGTTTATTTCTTGAATTATCTGGGTTATTGATTATAAGGTTAATAATACCCATAAGAATCTGTCGAATTCTTATGCGCCTATTCAAGTTAAATTAATACCTATATGTCTATGGCATTAATATTAACAAGAATACATTTACAATTTTTATTTTTTAACCAAACATGGTAATTAAGTATATGTTTATCTTAATCGCAAATCTTTCACCCGATGCCCAGGATTCAGATCTTGTTCTATTTGATTCTATTTGCAATCAAGAATTTCCTTTTTCAAGTTTAATTCAAGATTCATAAATAGTATTTCATTGTTAGTTACGCAGTAAAATAAGTAAAAGCAGAATCAAATAAACAACCCATAACGATAAATTCAAGATCTTCAATCTAAGCTTCAAATAACATAATCATCTAACACCCACGACCCCAGAATATTTGGGTTTTTAGATACTCATATTCATACAAATATCAACAATAAAAGTCTTAAACATAAAATAAGTAAATGCAAGGATAAGGTTTAGAAAAACTCTTTCAATCCTTGCTCCAAGATGTTGTTCCTCCTTGATTTTCCTCTCCAAGATGAGTCTCCTCTTCTTTTTTTTTTAAAAAGAGAAGCTCTCTCAATAATGGCAGCTTCTACCTTTTTAATATCGTGTGTGTTGGAATTTTGACAATTATGCCCTTTTTGGTTCAAAATAGAATAATTTTGCATTTTTACACACCCGCGTTCGTGGATGGACAAAGGCAGAATACATTTTAACGGAGAAAAACAAGTCAAACGCAAATTTTTGCACTGCCGCGCTGCCCCCGCGCCGCGCCCCGCGCCGCCCCCCACGCC